>BMAW01000462.1:0-15273 GCA_019974015.1 Nephila pilipes | reverse complement strand
AAACACAATAATCAATATTTTATTAGAAATTGATTGATTGATTGCTCATTAACATTGCTCTTAGAAGCAACAGGATGACAATTGGCGACTGACCTCGTAATTTTGAACCACCGTCGAGTGATGAGGACGCCCCCCGAGCTGGCACTTCCCTCTCCAAATTTCCGCTTTGTGTCAATGCGAAAACTTAGAGCATCCACAAATTCAATGTGCCTCAGTCCAACTATATAACGAATCTCTTGAGACATCGTACCCAAGATTGCAATGGAAACAACACTGCTCGGAAGTCCCTTACTACGACTACTAAGCTAACGCGGAATTTCATAAATGGATAGTTATGCAAATTATAAGGATAAACTCACAAAGATGTAAAGTCTCAACCAAAAATCTAAATAGTTAGTAAACCAAGATTAGACGAATCATGCTCTAAGATCTTCCTTTTTTTTAATTTAACTAAGAATCTGCGATAAACTAAATAATTACTGACTTATCAGGATCGGAAAGAACATGCAAAATGTACCTAATAAACTCAAGAAGCCGGAAAATCTGAACCCAAAGATTGAATATACTGTGTTCCAAGATAAGTCTGCCTCAACGATACTAATAGTTAGTAGTATTTTAATTATAGGAGGAAGTCCGAATTTCGAAACCACTATCATCCTTCCACACTGGTATCTTAGAACACTATTAGAAATTTAACAGTCTGGTGAACAGTCAAAGGATAGTTTCTTAACATTGTGATGAACGGTACTTTAAATAGAAAAGACTGTTCATTAGCCTATTTGCATGAAAAATTTCTCTTAATGAATATTCGCACACCAAAGGAAGTAAAGAAAGAAGACAAACCAAAGGAGTCAAAATTCCTTTCAGCTAAATAAAAAAAAATTCTTTAAAAATCAAATGTACGTCGTTAATGCATATTCTAAAATCATTAAACTTAGGAGTTATAAAATTCTTAACTACCCAAAACTTATGTTCTCTAAATAACCTACAGATACAAATAATTTCCTTTTTCTGTTTGATTAATTCATTTTATGAAATAAAGTTCAGGAAAAAAGAATTAAAAATTCAACAAATTTTACAATACAGAAGAGACGTATATAGCAAAAAGATATAACTATAAAATACATAATATTCCAAAAATCATTTTTAATGTACAATTTAATCAATCTTTATAATTATAATCAAGTTTATAATATAAGAATTCTTAATTTTAAAAAATAACGATTTATTCATACAGCCGAAAGTGACCAATTTTTAAAATTGAGAGATTACATTAAAGTGACCAATTTTTTACATTGAAAAGGATGGCGGAAAGCTTAAGAAAAAAGTACAGCCTAAATAAATAAAACATTTTATTAATTCAAAAAAAATTACTCTAATTATAGTTACATCCTTTTTAATTATTTAACTAAACGAGTATTTTCCTATTGAATGACTATTTTTTGACAATATATCATTTTCTAATAATATACTGGAAGTTTCGGAACAAGAAATATCCTTCACACTGAATTTTATAGCAAGTGCTGCAGCTCTAGAGTGACAACATCAATCTTGATTTCTCACCTGTCCAAAAATCATTAACAATAAAAAAAAAAAATTCAGCTGCTGCATTAGTTCCAAGGCAGTACAATGTAAATTCAAACATAATAAGTAAAATTTCTTATGGAATGTGTTTATTTTTTGAAATGGTTAAATATTTATGCTAATTTTCCCATTGTTCTAATTTATCAGAATTTAAATATACATCCACTCTTCTAATTTCTTCAATCATACAATTATCGATTTTAATATCAGGCATTTCTTTCAATAAAAATTCAACACAATCTCAACACACCTTTGTAACTGCCCAACTCACCTGCGTGATGAAAGCCAAAGAAAACCAATCTTCACTGAAAACTGTTTATATCCCGGAGATATTTGTTCTGTGATTCTTCGGGATTACATTGGAAACATAGTTTGGTAAGAAACCTGCACCTCTTTTGGGTTTGATTCTTCCATTAGGTCTGATCTTTGATTCCTCCAACTGGAGTTTCCCTGATTCTCCTTATCATTGTTGAACAACTTCTCCTAATCACGATTTCATTTCTATGACAAACTGTTCAAAAATAAGATTAACTTCTGTATTGAAATGTGTTCATCTCAATCGATTGATCTGCTCTGGTTGAAAATAGATTCCTTGATTGGCGTGCTTTCAAAATCATTAACTAACATTCGATAATCTATAATCCAAAAAGATTCAAGAATTTGCGGATATTTACGTCCAAACTTAAACAACGAACGGAGAGGCTGAAATAATCAGTAAAATTAAGCCCATAACAGGTGTTGTGATGAATCATCTAACCCTTGAACATCCTAACTGTTTCTTTGTATCCGACATTTGCGTAACAGCTCATATACATATACATAAATCGCGTGCGTTATGCGCAAGTGCAAGTGCGTGCGTGCGTGCGCGTGCGTGGGGCAAGTGCGCAAGACGTGCAAGTGTGCGGCAAGTGGCAAGTAAAGGCCAGACAAATCAATCAGAGCACACATCACGCAACAGTATCTGAAATCAGGCATTAATTCCATAATCATATGAACAATTATATACATAGAAAGACTTAAGTCCAGGATCTAAACCATGATACGCCATAGTAAACGATTACAAAATTAGAACAATACGAAGAACGATAATAAACACTTATCAAAACCGTTTGGAGCGAGTTTGAAAACAAAAGTCTAATCCCTGTGAATCAAAACAAACGAAATGGGCAGGGTAACGGCTGCAGCTCATCAAACTGCGGGATGAACTTTTACTCTAGATTACCGTCAGCATTGAAGGATTCCACACAATTTCCATGATTACTATAGGATCAATTAAATTCTTCAAAGAGTTCCAAAACGTCACAAAGAGCCTTCATCTGATCCAAAGCGTTGCTAGCCACTCCCGAGATATCTTTACCCATGTTCAATAGAATTTAGATCCAGGAAAGTGAAATCATATCAACAATCTTGTTGCTGGATTATTTCCAAGAGCCCGTCGCGCATGCCCACCAGGACATCTGAGCTATCAATCATAAATTATAAAATCAGGACCACTTTCATTTTGAACAGGGTGAAGTATTGGCTGTCCAAGCCCAGTATCTTTATCGGTCCCACACCTCCACTTCAAAGATACTTCTGATGCCTTGTCTGTGCGTCCACATTAGGCCCCTTGAAGCTTTAGCTGGATCGTCCTCCGGTGACGTTCTCCGGTTAAAAATTTCCAGTGATAATGTCCGCCAACGAGATCCTCACAAAGTGTCCAGATCTCAAAGAGATCCGCCACTGAACACTCACATTGACCATCATGTTCCAAGTCCCACTTCACAGAAATTGTTCCAAACCCAGCTGAAAAGAGCACCCCATGCGCAGATTGTGGGACGCAAACCGCTAGCTCCGTCCGTAAAAACTAACAATATTTAGTCACCCATAACACCTGTAAGGAAACCGTAATTCAATGGTGACTCAGGAGCACGGAGCCCAGTTCAACGGTAGTAACCATCCCTCCTGACGCTGCAGTTACTGGCCAGATTACAGGCATTGGTTAAGATTTGTCAGATTCCTTTGATAGAACTGGCATTGGTTGTTGTTTCCCCTGTTCAGCACTCGAAACCCTCAGCCACTGTCTCTGAGAGACCACCCTGAGGTATGAGGCGCACATCCAGAACTGAGTCCCTTTTCACAGCCCAGTGATCTGACTGATCTGAGCAAGCCATAACGACTTTCCCTTGCAAAACGTCCAGCTCGTCCTTTGCACCATTATCTGTTCTCCCATATTAATCAACTCTCATATCAATGAACTGCAGGAAACTGACTCCTGCACTGCTAATGCAAAGTAATATTATCATGGATTCATTTAAAACAAATATTTAACAGAAAGTTCTATATTAAACCAAAAGAGCGCAGATCAAGCAACAACCTAATCGCTCGCAGATGCAGATTCCAAAAACACAAAACCGAAATCACCGTTGCGTCTTAGCTCCATTAACTGAACTCCAACCTGAAAGATGGCAGGAAGCTGAACCAACTTTCTGAATAAAGCTTCAGCGGATCAATTAAATTGATAATCATTAACTCCACCAAGGTTAGTAATAAACGGGAAAAATACTGTGCCTTATCAAAACGAAGCTGAGCAATTAGATTTCATTAACTCATACACAACATTCTCAACCGGACTAAACCAGAGAGTTGCAAATAATCTAGGAACTGCGTGATGATAAACATCATTTTCCTGTCATCTATGTTAGCATTACGCACGTAAGCGCATCAATTGTCCAACAGAAAGTGCCGTGAAAACTGGTCGTAACATTTTGCTGTGCGCAACTAATCACCTTCTTGATGATTAACTGTAACTAAAAGTTGTCCACCATTCCCAACCATTCAATTAACCCTATCTTTAAAGCTTGAAAACGCGTAAAACGATTCACCTGAAACTATCATCTGCTGAGATCGTGAGATGCCCTGGCTAGCCGTTATTGCTGTAAGAGACGGTAAACGTAAGCACTGGACCTGGATGTTCACTGTAACCCAAAGCACCCGTAAGCCTAACTCCAATTATGTCAGATGAAATCAATTGCAGAACTTATTGGGCGTATACACTAACAAGCTCCCCTGCACCTGTTTCTTCATTTATTCGTCAGTTAATTTAATGCCATTGAAGTAATTCCTTTCTGATAAAAATCAAAGTGCCGATTGACCCTCCTCGATACGATTACAGCAATCCACTCAGTCCAACTTCACACCATAATTCAATAATACTTTCCAATAATTTACAGATTTGTCTCATAGCATTCTTAACTAAGGTGTCACTCTATTTGTATTAAAACACATGAGACATTCATAGAGTTCAGATGGGATTCGCTATGTTAGGATCTCGTTGTACCATAGTCTCTTAGGATTCACAACGTATAACTTTTTAGCATTCGTTAAACGTGGTTAACTTCAGGATTCACTCATGTATTTTAAATCCTTTATAAGCTCCATCCGATTGGCAAATTGTCTTGTCACGTAAACGTCTCTTCATGTTGTTTCTGTTAACGGAAATTAAAAGAACTTCGTCCTGAAGATCGTCGCCTGTTTAAGTCTGTAATTCCCTATAATGTGATAATAACAAATAGTTCAGTCCATCATAAATATTCTATTTTACTTTAGATTTTACCTTTATAATGACTGTTTAGAATGGTGAAGAAATATAATCCCGGTAAAGTTGAACTTCATTTTCATTACGCAAGCAAGTATCGCATCTCCTTAATCTTAAATGTCATTTATGAATTCATAAAATTTAATCCAAAGCAACATAACTTACTCTTGCTGCTATTACACTCAAAATTAAAAGCAAATGACTTTGAACAAGAACAAAATAGGTCCATAAGATTAATCTCATTGACGCCATGGGGTGACCCTCTAGCACTTGCATATCAAGTGATGTTGGTAGCATTTTACGAACCTTAACTCAGATATCGATCCATATCCCAATGAATCTCATCGCGTTAAATATCTGCTATTCATTTATTTTAATGTCTATCCACAATAAAACGGTTAGTTAGAAAGAGGTCAAAATGTCTCTGTTTATTAAGAGAAGAGTAAACTCTAAAACGCACATGTTATATATTGAATTAACGCGCGATAATATGGTGAATATATCTGATTTAAATCAGAGCGGTGATATCTATGCACTGAAGATCTATTGTAACCCACTCTTTAATCAATGTGATGAAGCCTCACAAACAAGATAATCGCGAAGATCTTAGTAACTCAGAAATGATCTTGATCAAAAGAATGTGTTGAGACGAAGAGCAGAAGTCATAACTTTGGGATAAAACTGAGGATCAAGGTATCCTTGAAGGGGACTTAAATGAACCTCCAAACTGAAAACTCCAGCATAAATAGGTCATATAGTCCGGGTCGAGTTCCAAAGATCAGGCCGATCAACATCCTCCATACCCCGGGAAACTCCAGAACCCGAGTAAAAACAAGAAACTAATTTAATGCCCAAAGCCGACCGTATTTTAAACCACACTGATAGCGCGGGTCTTAGAAGCTCCGAACTCCCGGGCGAGAACTCACAATTAATCAAACATTCATTTAACTGAAGTACCTCCTGGTTCATCGTTAGCTTCATCAGTTTCATCCTCCATGTAATCACATAAAAATCCTTCAACTTCAAGGCATCTATCTTTGATTCCTTGATCTTCCAGTCCACATCCCACACAATAACACCTCCTGAACCTTCTGAATCTTCAAACATTATCGCAATGTTTCTCGACGATACTCTATGTGTAAGTCCGAGTAACCTGAACCATCGCACCTAACTAATAAAAATTATTACCACCGGATACCTCCTACATAATCTGTTCCACCATATTTCCTCTCAGATAGTCAATTAATCTTAAAACAAACGTAATTTGTTCCATTTTAATCTATCTGATTCTTATCATAAGATCCGAAAATCCGATATTCCTGAACAATATTTTACCAGGATCGCTGATCCCATAGAATGATCTGACTTCTCCCGATCTTTATCGATTCATCTTTGAGAACGCAATTAAAGCAACAGAAAAGCCGAGCGTGGCTGATTGATGTTTCTCCAGGGATCATTTCTTCCCGATCTTTTAAAGTAACATCTGGAAAATCATCCTTTAAAAAGACCCGGAAAACCCGGGGAACGAATAATCAAAATAAGCTGAATAAAAATTATTCTTTAGCAATCCAGGCAAAAAGTGCCAGAGACCCACAGAGCATTGGATCATCTTTGTCTCCCAACCAATTCTTTGTTGCATCCAAACAGATCAAACAACAAAGATGTGAATTAAAGTCAAAATCTACAGGGATCAATACTATCCACGAAATCAAAACGTATAAGGCAGATCTGGGGATCTCTGTCAAAACCCATATCATTAATCCAGTTACATAAACCTACCCATGTTTCCTCTTTAGGCACCAATTCATTACATAAATACAAGAAAATATCATCAAAACTCTTCACAGCTAAGTAACGCATATCTAGGAAAGTGTCGCGGCCTGAATCCCACTCAATGCAATCAGAATACGAGTCTTTAATCTGAATCCTTCATCTTAAAACCAGAACTGTTTTCGAGAAAGATGAATGAATTTTCATCTTATTGATGAACGAAATTGGCTAAAATGAGAAAACGCCACATAAACCATATTTCCTTTGTTTTACCCTTAATTTAAACCTTTATATGAAACAGGATTGACATTCACTCTCCTTTCAGAAATGATATAATACGCAAACTCATATCTCATCTATGTGAGAATTGATCAGCGTCGAGCCATTATAACAAAACAAGAGCTTACGCACCTTCAAAGGTTGGATGAATCCTATATTTCATAGATAAGACTTGATAGGAACACCTGGTGGCACAATCTATCTCCAAAAGTTGTCATTGTAAAACCAGATTCTTTCTTTAGATAAGTCTGAAAACCGAAACGAACATCTAAAGCGCCGAACCAAGTAGGATAATCCATTCCTCTAAACGCCATTTGTCGAACTCCTTCCATAACCCCGATTAATCAATGATCATACCATTGAACTGTTTCCAGTTCCACTGAACCGTTGTCCAATAAAAGCAAACTGCGGATTCGAAAAGATCTAATAAAATCCATTCAATTAATCAAGGAGTCCGACTTTACTTCAGGTCGATTCCAGCCGAACCTGACCTCCATTAACGTCATCCACCTTTGATCGAACCTAGGAACGTGTGCCAACAACCATAGAGAGAAATCATTTCACCCATCCTTAACTTTATCGATCCCGAAGGAGTTCCAGCTAACAACCCGAAACCTGAAGAACCCAACATGTTCCAGAAGATTTCAAGATCTCAGATCGATTGTCCATTCCCTCTGGCTCCAAACCTGACATCCCTAAAATATTTAGCAACAGACCTAGGAAAGCTGAACTTAGCTGTTAATTTCATGTCCATGATTACAAAGTCAATAGTCATCAATAGCCAACCAACATAACACACCGATCAATAACCCTGAGTCCAAAACGAGTAACATTTCCTTTCGGTAACCTTTCTATCCATCAACATAACACCTTGTTAATCACCTTTAGGGTAATATAACTGTTCCAATGTTTCTTCCAACTCCTTTCTTCCTCCCAAAAATCCTTTCTTTCCGCAAGAAACTTTTGTTTGCGAGTAAATCAGCGATAAAATCAGCTTCCTGAACTCATCGACTGTTGAAAACCGACCGAAAGGCAATCAGGACCCACTTGAAAAACCTTTCAATTTTCACTCAAAACCCTTTCTTCCTGGTCCGATCGACTTAAAATCTTGGGATATCGTTCTCCGGGGCTGGGAAAAGACTAGTAACTCCAGAAAGACCTGAGCCACTCTCATTCTGACTTCACGAGCCATCCCGTGTTAGTCCCGGGAGTTTCATTGATCTGATGTGTTACGGTAAGATCGCATGAGAACGAGTCCGTCCCATCACTCGTCTTACCAGGATTCCCTTTAGAGATATCCGTCAAAGTAGAACTAACTGACGCGATATCCGTTCAAACCATAATCCCCTCCTTTGTCATCATTTCCTTTCCTGATTAACGTTAGATCAGGAATGAACTCCTTCGATCCTCTCGAGAAACAGACGACAATCGAACTCCGGGGCTTAACCGAATCTCTTCCTGGAGGCTGAGCAATAAGTATCCTGCATCCGCCAGGGTCCATGCTTCTCCGGCAGTCTGAAACGGGCGCTGCACCTGCGGCCCAAGTCCTCTAAACCACCTTTCCTTTAACTCCAAAACCTGAGCATTGCTTCTGATTAAAAACCTTAATATAAGCTCCTATTATAAGTCTTGAAACCGTGGCATATCATCCGAAAATTTATCTCAACTGCTTGTTTCTTTGAAAACAAAACTATTTCAGGAAAACATAATATCAAGAAATCAAAACATGTAAGTAACCTTTCTATTCTGAGGGTTTCTCCAACCCAGACCTGACCGGATCATCCATATCACAAAATCAAAAACAACATCTGGCGTAAACTCAACGAAACCTTGTGCTCTGTAACTCTGGAGAAAATAAAACTATTGGCTGTGATAAAAATAAAACATGATCTTAGATTTGAAACAAATATCACGCTTCATGAAACATAAAAGATCAAAAACTCTTAATCTCAAATCTCATATAGATACAATCAATAAGTTCTAATCCTTACATTTTCATAATATTCACAATAAACATAACATTTTTCTGACCTTTACAAAACACATCTTTAAAAATAAACGAAACACATCAAAACTGTAATGATTTTATGACATAAACATATACCTGCAGGGTTCCTGATTCTGAACTGCGCAAAATGTTCTCAACTCATTATGCCTTGTATCTCTGTGCCTGAAAAATGATCTGAAAATCCCTTATGCACATTCCATCCGATAACGTGTTTCTTTATCCATCCCCATGCTATTTCGAACCTTTAAAGCGCAAACCTCAGAACTCCTTTAGATACCTTTAGTAACCTGAAAACATTTTCACATAACGTCTCTCAAAACAGGCAGGTTTGGGAGGAATGTGTGATGTAGATCGAGAAGAAAAGATATAGTGTTCTTAAAACCACTCTGAGAACTAATTCCACCAAACTCAACTTTTCTTGAAAATTCATTAATCGTGTAATCATTCTCCTGACCTTCTATTCCTTTATTGATCAAAATAATTCACTTCCGGTTGATTTTACACCTTGATTTCATTGGAAACAAACGAAACGGCAATCTCAAGAAATCAACTTCCAAAAACGACAGTAATTATTTTGTAATGTATCATTATCAGAAAAACATATCTTCCCCAACCATAGGATCAATCAAACTCGGATCCCGTTTGTCTGGGTGCAACATCCTCTCACAACTCTGTTTGACCTTATCTGAAAACATAATTACCACCTCCAAAAGTCAGAAGCTCTGATATTAACCTTAATTCGAAAACATGCAGATGATAATTAGAAATCAGGTTGATCTAGAAGATAGCGCGACTCAATCTAATAATTCTCCTGAAACCCACCTGATCTCATCAATCGACATATTCTTCCAGATCCTTTAAAACGAGCCCTCCTGACCCTGCTATAACCTATA
This sequence comes from Nephila pilipes, assembly GCA_019974015.1. NCBI lineage: Eukaryota > Metazoa > Arthropoda > Arachnida > Araneae > Nephilidae > Nephila > Nephila pilipes. Next base: position 5,162 of record BMAW01000462.1, on the reverse strand, counting down.
GAGCGCCAGTTCCAAGAAGCCAGATCTAACGATAACAAGAAACTAACGTCCTCCACTCTTAAGATCCATTGTCAGTTCCCTCAATTTCAAAACCATCATCATTTCTTTGTAATAACGGGGAAAGTCCCTTTTAGAAGAAAAGAATCGTGGTTCCAGATTATCTATCTAGAACAGATCTATGAACCATCAGAATAAGATCACTTCATTGGTCTCCTCCGCTGTTGTTAATGTGGAAAACCCCTGAATCGCCATTTCAGAATTGATTTAATATCTACTGTGCTTCAAAACGAGTCTCCATCCAAAACGGAGGAAAACAACGAACGTCTGTCGTTAAAATTAGGCTATCGAACTGAACATCGAGTATACAAAAGTCTCAAACATCCAGGCCATCTATCTTCAATTCCTTCGGCAAAACATGTGAACGCGAGATCTTGGATCACTGAAGTCAATGACCCTTCTTGATTACATAACGGCGGTATGGCTCCCTTTGAAATGAACCTGATAAAACTGATCTGTGTCCCATCCGACTCCTCTCATTCCCGACTGTTGATCGAACAACCCATTCCCACTGCCAGCTGATCTCCACTGTTTCCTCTCCTTGTATAGTTGCCAGCATGCAGAAAATCATTATTTTAACGAGAATTAATTCTTTAATTTTTGTAACACAGTCTATATACTCCATACTTGTTTAATTTTGATTGCCCTTTAGAGATGATAAACATAACATCTTATCCATCAAGAACTCACAGCAAGAACTTCATTCCTTTAGTCTTATGACGATCATCGTAAAACCATCATTTCCATCATTGAACGTTTCTTCCATATATCCCTCCTGACCGAAGAACTAAACCCCATTGTTAAATTCAAGAGCTCCATAAAAACGAACTAAGTCCTTACACTCCTTCCTGATCCCAAAAATATCTTTGACCAAACCAAAAATATAATCAAAGAATATCGACTTCCCATCAGGAAAGAACCACAAACATCCTTGGTTCTCGGCGAACCTAATCCTTCGAAAACCTTTCCTGTTGTCCTGGAATCAAGTCTCATGATCTCTTGATCTTATATACATCCTAACTCAAGGATTTATTTCATTGTTTCATCCAAAACGTAGATATCTCCTTCTGATTTACGTCTTGATCTTCAATCAACCCTTCGGGAATATCATAGCTCTCTATGGATTATGCCCTCATTGTGCACGAGAATCACAATTTGGGGGTGCAACACCATATCTTTTAGAACCCAGGACCTGAACCACTTAATCAACGCATATCCTTTCGACCCAACCTTAACCCATGTACTGCGCCCTGAACCTTAATAACTCCAGTAATAATCTTCAGGTAACTTCAGAAAAAGGATGCTTTAAAATCAACCCTTCTTGATCCCGAGGAAAAATTAAACCTTCGGAGTTAGGCTGTCTCGAGAACTTATGACATCCATGGCAAAATCACACATATATCATTATTTTTGAAAGAACTCCTTAGTAACTCTGTTCTCCCAAATCAATATTAGCTGGGCTGAATTAGCTCCTTACTATCTGCTCTCAGATTGCGAGAACCCCGTCAATTTCCCTATCATGATTGCCCTTCTCCTCATTACCCTCAGTGCAACCATCTTATGTCTCAGACCACAAATCAACCCTTGATCCCCATATCCATCTGTGCGCCGCAGCCCTGAATTACTTCCAACAGGGTAATCTTAAACTTCAGATTCTAGACAGCACATTTTCTTCCTCCCGAGGTCATAACGCTTCATCATCTAAACCCGCAAGCCTGGGAGCCCTTAGTGCTGGTCCTTCCTCTGACTCCTGAACTAAATCTTTAAACTAAAAATATCTGTAAATCAATTTGATGCTGGCTCTCAGGAAACGGATGAACTTTGAGAACGGTAGCTGCATCTGATGCTGGGGTCACGCCCTGACCCTTTATCCGAATCAATAGCGCCGTTGAGTTTCGCTAAAACCAACTCCCCACACCATTGATCACACGGTTAACTCTTCCAGAGCAGATTACTCTCCAAGCTCCTCTTCCAGGAACGACCGCTTACCTAACAGGTCGGGGGTCAGCGTCCCATCCACCGCAGTGCCACTCTCATAAAAACTATTCTTTCTGATCCAACACAATCTCCATAAGGTTTCATAACTGATCATAGCGGACCTCCAACTTTCGATTACCCATTTCAGGTAGCACGATCTTGTCCCTTTCATTTCGCGCAATCAGGTCCTTCAGCTCCTCGGCTGATCTCTTCATCTGACGAAAGTTCTCCCGCCGATACCCTTTCTGAGATCCGAGAACAGGAAATTAGCCCGCTGGGGGTCAGATCCTTGGAGTACGGCGGGGACGAGGAAACAACTTCGAGTCCAACTACGGATTCCTTTACCAATTGTTTCACTGACCTTGTACACGGCGCACTTGTCCTGATGAAGCTGGTGCTAACTCTTCTCCTCAACGCGGTCAGTTTCTTCGATGATCTTTGTCCTCTCAAAACCATCCATCAACGTGGTGTAATAGTCGCTGCTGATTTATCCTTCCTTCCCTGGCTGTAGCTCAACGAAAACTATCCCACGCGCATCCCAAAATGACGCTACAATCTTTGCTGTATTTATTGGTTGCGGTTTTCCTAATGCTTGAGAGGGTTCATCGTGCAGTCCACTCGATGACTATCGATTGACTCTGATGAAAACGATGCAGCCATGTTCCTGATCCATTGTCACATATCGACGCAAACTCTGGGTGTATTAAGTTTGATCATCTTCAAACACTGTCTGAATCATCAACTCGTCGTTGTTTTGTTCAAAAGGACAATAAGTGCATGGCACCCACTTTGCTTGCACAGAGAGTTCTCCCATAATCCAAATTATCTCGTGGAACGATAGATGATTTCGCAATAACGTCTCAGAATTTCTCCGATATCTCAGGGAGCTAACTGCTATTCTTTCCCATCCGACCTTTAATCTACGGTCATCTGAAATCACTAGATCTTTTAATTTCTCATTCTATAATCAACCCTCCTCTGATGTCCACTATGTCTCACTGTCTCGGTGCTCATTCTCACCAATGTCTGAATTTAGTATACCTTAAACCTCCTGATGGCTGATCTTCCAAGAAAGTGATCCCGGAAAGCACCGCTCAAGCTCCTTATTCAATCCATCTTCCTCCTAAAAATCAATATCTTTATCAATTATCGCGAATTCTTTTATCCATTTTTCACAATAACAAAGTTGAGTCAAATGTACCATGTTGGTGGTAATTCATAAACCTGAATGATCCACAGCTGTCAGGAAATGTGGGGACATCGCATCTTTTGAGGGTTAGGGGTTTAACTAAAAACACATATGGATTTGACCCTGAAGTGGCGCCATCCATGTGGCCTCTGGTATTTGGGATACTTCTTTGATCTGGGATCCGGCTGCGGGTCATTGAACTTATCCGCTGGCATATAAGCCCACTTCCGGTGACGACCTTTATCCAATAAGCAACCTTTTGTTCGCATTTCCAGTCTCCTTCAAAACGCATTTCCTTCTCAATGTACTGAAGTTGGCCAATGATTCTCGGCAAGCGGAAATTATAATGCGTACGTACATTAGACATTGTCCGAACTCCATTAAAACCATGACTGAAAACAACCAGCGGGATCTTTTTCTTCCCATGTATTCTGACTCTGCTCCTCTTGTAAATCAGATTTGGGATGCATTCCTGGATACCAGAAGCGATCCCTTCCATTTTCGACCCTCCTTCCTCATCAACTGGATATTTGTCTTCTTCATCAGATCCACACTGAATTGCTCTGAGATATCTCAATATCTGAGTTCTGATATCCTGATAGACCATTCATGTTCAATAATGTTTCATATAAGAGGATTCTCAAATACCAGTATTTCACTCAAGAAAGATTTGGTCTTTAGGCAACAAAAGAAGTAGTCTCCAGGATTCCATCGCCGTTTCTTCAATCTGAAGCTGATAGCGGATTACATTCTGATACCGCAACCTGAAAACCGTAAGATCCGCCAATAACTTTAATGGTTGTCATGTTGAACTGAAAATCACCCAAAGTTGATCCAAATGGATTTATCAACTCATTCAATCGCTTCCATCGACATTTGCACATCAACTGTCCAGTCATTCTCAACTGGAAACCTAGTCGAATTATTCTCTAGTATGGAAACTAGCATTCTTATAAGCCCTGCAGCCAGAATAAACGTAAAATCTTTACTTAAATAAATAAATAACGGAGGAAAATTCACTGGGACACCTTAAAAGATTGTCCGTCTTTAATGGTAATAATACAATTCTAAAAATCAAAGCTGGGGATCCATTCCTAGGTCAACAAAGAAAATCTTTTATTTTAACTACTTTTATTAAATAATTACAGTTATAACATGTATATATATATACATATTATTATTATTACACACATTTACATACGACAGATTACATAATGACAGAACTCAATAATATCATGGCAACCTTTCTCCTGACATAAAACCCTAAAATCCATCCATAAGGTAACTAAGGTTGAACTAATTTGAGCCCAACCACCCTTATGACAGGAATTCATTTCCATGGTATTTTAATGTGGATACCTTGGTCCAGCTCTCCTGTGGATCCTTAACGTTCAGCCTTCAAAAAGGCCATTGCCTGGCACCTGAAATCGCGACAAGTGGTTCAATAAACTGCATTTCAATTAATCGAATTTAATCTCAAATAAATCTTCATATGAAAAACTGTATTACTGATCGAGTGTCATCCACAACAAGTTTTAAAAACGTAATTTTGAACTCTGATGGACGAACAAAAGTATCATGACTGAAAATCTGAACAAGATACATAGAGAGAGCAGAGCCTGAAGCAGGGAACTCAGTATTGCCTGACAACACACTCTTACCAAACAAATTCTCAATGATATTGTTCAAACGGAACTATCCGAACTCTTCAGTACATCTGGGTTACACTCTTCCTTAGCCAGAACTCAAAATCTCCTCAAGGTATCCATTTGAACACTCTAACGGATAATCCATTTCAAAATCTGCTACTGGTACCAAAGATAACCATAACCATGTCCAAACGTTCTGTTTTCTTACTTGTCATGTTATTTTACAAGAAGCAGAAGATGGTCAGGTTTGAAATTAAAGCAACACGCAACTGAAACCAGCTTACCACCCA
>BMAW01000461.1:0-12826 GCA_019974015.1 Nephila pilipes | reverse complement strand
TGTGTGTGTAAGAGATTAATTAAGAAAATATAAGACTAATGAACAAACTAAATTTTTCGTCAGATATTAAATGATACATTTATTTCATTGATTTTATTTATAGAAAAAGTAAAATTCTAAGTAATTCTTTGTATTTAAAATTTTTAAATTCTATTAGATTTTTATTTTTATCATTAACTAAAAACATATTTTTATTAAATTAATTTAAATATAAAAGCACGAATGAATAAATATTCATATATGCTTCCGAAGTTTTAATATAAAACTCTGAGAAATTTTAGAGTTATATGCATGAATACTTAAAAAAAAAATCTTAACGTCTCTTCACTGTAAGCAACACGGCAAAAGTTTTATTGATATTAAAGTTTCAATAACATTTAAATGAAATATTTCTATAAGGATGTTTATAAACTTTTATGTCTTTTAAAAACAAACTCTTAAAAACAAAAACTCAATATAAACTGAGTTCTGAGTTCTATTTAGGATAATGATGCTCTTGTAAATATTTTAGAATAAAATTACTTTAATAAGAAAACAATTATGTAAATTTCGGCATTTACATATTTTTCGTTAACATTATTTTACTTAAAGAATACTTAATGGCTTTATTCAGTTTGCATGCAAAAAATATTTTAAACGTTGAAGAAATCCATTTGATACTATATATAAATATATCTTAAGTTTCTCGTTTATATATATATATTCATAAATTAAATCAAACCACTCAATGTCGGTAGAGGAAATGAAAGTAAAGTCCTTCAAATGAAACAATATACATGTTTCAAAATGTTGACATTCATGTATTAGTTATATTATTCAAAAATATTGATAAATTTACATTTCCCTGGCAATGTATAATCATTTATGAAACTAAGACTCTGCATTATCTGAAATTATCAACAATGTATACAACTCATCCTTCTCCTCCCTTTGAATTTAAGTTTCCCGTTTACCGACCATTTTGATTTCGTGAAAGTAACATAATTTTTAATTCTTTTCTTTGATTTGCTTTGCTATTTTATCTATTTGAATGCTAAAACAATACATCCTAAAGAGGAAAAAATAAGGTAGGATTCTACGGAATAACATTTTTGCTCCGATTCTTAAAAATATTTTTACCCCTCTTTTAATTATTTGTCAGTGGTTTTTTTTTCCGGTTTTTAAAAAATATTCTAAAATATTTTCAAAAATCAGAACAGCCGATAGACGGGAGCCTTGTTTTTTCTTTCACATCTGAAATCGTGCCCCAATTGACATTTTTTGTGTGCACGTTAATTCATTCCCAATTATATATTTTGGATATTTTTAAAAATTTACACATACATAAACACTTAATTTCTCAATAGACACGTTTTCTTATGAAGTACACTAATTTTTACCGGAAAGTTTCGATTTTAAAATATTCGTATGAAAAGTAGAAAAATGTGAATTTAGATTCTCAATCTTCCTTTTAAAATTAATTTTTTTTTCCAATTTCAGTTGATGTGATTGAACTTTTATTGGAGTAGCATTTTGAAGTCTCACTTGCATAACTGGCATTGAACCTTTTTGAAAATAAATCAAGTGACGAGGACGACACTGGAGCTGGCACCTTACATTCCAAAACTATCTCGGTACATTCATCAACTTCGCTTCACTATGGGTTTTAAAGTGGCATCAGTTCTTACAATCCGTAACAAACATCACCGGTCATGAGCTCGCAACCATGACCACTCGACAACCACGTCTGCTTTCAGTTTCGGAATGGGGTAGAGTATGTTTTCGAAATTAGATATTAAAACAACTTACAAATATATAGATATTTATTACTCATTTAACGCGTGATTTCTCTAATTTGCAATCTCTCCTTCCCTCTTAAATTTAAAATTATTTCCATTCACTGAAGGAGCTGACATATTTTTTAAGATTTGACAGTTTCATACTTATCTTAATATTTGGTCACTTTTTCAGTCCATTAACAACAGCAAAAAACATACAGCCTTAAATTTATTAGATTTTAGCTTTAAAAATAGTTTGTTAAAAATAATTTTTAAAAATAAATGAATATTATGAAAATATGAAACCTGGATTAATTATAGTTGACTAAAATCAAAGAACTCGGTCCAAAAAATAATTCAAGATGATTAAAAATTATTAAACAGTGAAAGAAAGAGAAATCATTCAGAATTCACTTGAATGGATTTAAAGAATGTTGGTTTAAAACAGTCGAAATTCGAGAATTGACCTAGATTTCAGGAAATCAATAACTGTCTTTACTCTTCATCTAAAATGTCGTCGATAATAAATGATTCATGCTTTGAGAGCGACACATAACTTCAGTGTTTCGAGTTATAAATCCGTTAATTAAATTGCTCAGCGTTATAAATAGTATTTCTGTTTCAAGATTTTGGAACTCGGAGGAAATTATTTAATTTTCGATAATATGCTAATAATGTAGTCTAATATTTTCGTATATATCGTTCGATTGAACCTACTTTTAATTTTAAAAAATAAAATTACGTTGTATTACATTTCCTTCAAAATACAAAATAGTAACCTTTTTCAAATTCCTACTATTAGCTCACACTCTCCCTATATATATCTTGTTCAAATTTTCAATCGTTGATAAAATACTTTGTATTCATCCACTCAAGTTCAAATACATTTTTTTAAACTTGTAGTGAATGACACTTGCTGTTAATACAGTTTTTTCAAATATTAATTTATTAATTAAATTTAATTGGTGAAAATGCAGTTTAGCCCAACCACTTGGTGTGATTTCAAAAATTGCCGAACTTGGCGATTTTTATTGGCTGAACGTTAAGTCCGCGAAGCGAACCAGAGCAGCCATATTCGGCAAAATACCACCAAATAATTCCTGTCGCCAAGGGTGGCCGGACTAAACTGCATTCCAGCCATTTAATCTATCTGATGAATTAAGAAACAACCCAATACTTCTACCGTGCTGTTAGTCTTTCAATGGCTAAGTTGGTAGAGGGATGGCGTAGAATCTTCATGTCTTCGGATCGAATCTCGTCGAAGCATAAATTTTTTTTGTTTGATTTTCAAAAAATTAATTTTAGTTTTTTATGGAAGAAAAAAAATTTCTTTTATAAAAGATATTTAACAGGATATAAATTTAGGAATAAATTCCCTTCAGTGACGAAGTGTGTAGATCGCCGGAAAAAAATTTCTTTTGCCACTTAACATTGTGATTCTTTCATATGTATATACATATTTATATTAATTGAATTATTTAATAAAAAGTAACTAAAATAAAAAATTTCTTTGTTAACATATGTAGGGATTGACTTTAATTTTTTTTTTATATTACTTGTTTTAATTTTATTATTACAGTAATATACTTCTTGTGAGGGATACCTTCGAATAAGGGACACCTCTGTTTGAGGGACAGTTCTGTCGATTACTGTCTCTTTGAATAGTATATTAATTTATCGCTTATACAGAGACAACGCTATTTAAGTAACAATATGTCTAGCCCTGCAGGTGTCCTTTATTGGGACGTAGTTACAACTATTTTTTTCAATGAATGAAACGAATCCATCTCTTTTTCTTCGTATTCATTATTTTTCATTAAAATTTTTTAACACTTTTACAATCTTAAATCATTTATCCGATTGAATAGATTTATTTAGTTCCCTAAATTTATTTACATTACTTCTACATCTATTAAATTAACTGTAACATATCATATAAAAAGAAATTTCTAAGATCACGAACGTTAACAGGATTTTCTTTTTCCCATTCTCTTTCATTAAGAACAACATTCTATTGGTTCTCGTGAGAATAAAACGGTATGATAGGAAAAGTGAATGGGATAAATAATAGCTCAGCTTTTTATATCGGATAAACACAAAAAAAAACATTCATTTGAATGAAAATGTATGATTGCACAAACACATCTGTCAGTATATAAATAAGTACCAATCATATTGATCAAAAGAGCGAGGTAAAAACTTGTAGAAATGACAGAATTATAAATAAATTATTGGTTTGATAGTAAATATATATTTCTCTACATTTACGGAATCATGATATATAGAATACAGAGTTCTTAACAAATAGAAACTATTCCATTATCATCAAATATTTGATAAGTTCTCTTAGCAATTAATCATGAAGAGATTTATGAGCATTTTTGTTTGTGACAATAAATTGTGTTAATAATGTATTTAATCACTGTTTTAAATTGGGAATAAATATGCGTTCTTAAAGTAAATGACAGATCAAAATTAGATTATACCGTGTTTGTCAGAGCAAAAGATAAACATTATCCCTTTTAGATGATTGTAAAGGAATAATAAATGAATTAGGGATACATTATTCAATTTATAATTATCAGCATGTCTGTTATTTGATGGAGAGTGTAAAATTCTAATAATTCGAATCTAATTCATTGCTAAAATTTGATTTAGCATAAAATGTTAAATTTCTCTTAATATAAAATATATTTCAGCAATATCTTTTCAAAATATTTTATAATTTTTTTTAAATAAGCATTTGTTCCCCCCCCCACACACACCTCCTTCCCATTCTAATGATTTTAATCATTTAATTTGTAGCGTTTATTTATCATATTTTTAGAAGTCGAAGAGTTCTCAAAATTTGATTTCCTTTAAAGAGAGATAAAAATAAATATTCTCTAGGGATAGGTATTATAAAATAAAGAATGAAACAAAAACTAGAGATATATAATCAACATTAACCACTTTTTTTTCTTTATTATTAGAGAATGTATTATGGTTTATTTGGAAATTTAATTTATGCGAACAATTTTATAACTTGATATTGTTTTCAAAAAAACTTATACAAATAAGCCAATTTTCATATTTTTCCAAAAAATAAAGAAAGTTCAGAGTTCATGTGGCATACCAAAATATTAAAGTATAAAGTTTATTTTTTCTATTCTTGTATGATGTTTCCACTGTTCACAACAGTGCTGCAAGTCATTAGGTGTCACCATCTTCAGAAAATCTGCCTTCACCTCTTCAACAGACTGAAAATGTGTTCCCTTCGATGTACTTTTCACTTTTGGAAACAGATAGAAGTCGTATGGTGCGAGATTTGGCGAGTATGGTGGATGCTCGAGCACAGTAATGCTTTTGACCGCCAAGAACTGTTTCACAGAGAGCGCATTGTCTTGGTGCTTGATTTTTTGGTACCAGTTTTGGCGTAAACTTTCGTCAACTGCAAATTCTCGGTCAAATTTTTTCTGATTGTCTCTTTGTCTATGTTCTTAATATCTGACATCATCCGAACATTCAAACGTCGGTCTTTATGCACGATTTCATTAATTTTCTTAATGTTTTCATCAGTTTTTGATGTCACATGTCAACCAGAACTTTCAGCATCTTCAACCACCTCTTGACCTTCCAAACATCGTTTGTGCCATTCAAAAATCTGACTACGTTATATGTAATTATGTCCAAACATCTCCATTAACAATTTAAAACATTCAGTTGGATTATTATTATTTTTTTTTTAATTTCAAATTTATGAGCTGCTTGATTTTTAAGCTTATCATTATCACTTCAACACATTTCACTCAAACAAGGATGAAAAACAAACTGAATTAGATAGAGGGTTGGAATAAAGTGCCACCTACACCAGAAGCATCAAGGTCAACTACATCCCATTTCCACTCTTCCACACATATAGGGCATATGCAGTCCTGTTATTTAATTGCCACACCGTATATATGATTAATTAATAATCAATAGCCGTATTTTCATTCGTAAGTCATGTACTTAGCTTTAAGTGCATATTGCATAAATTCTAGCACACCTATATAACCTTAAACATTTACAGAGAGTAAGCACAAACGTAACATTCTATACACTGAACATGACAATAATTTCCATAATTTAACTAAATAAAATTTAGAAAACTTTGCGGATTTATGATTCAAATTTACCATAATTTTTATACAAACATTGTACCATTCCTAAGAGTTGCGAGTGTTTATTAGAAAAAAATTATTCTTGCTGCATAGGAAAACAGCCACATTTGGTAATGTGAAAAATACTGTAGGTTTACAATAGTAAATTAGATTTTGAAGTAGTATACGAAAATATAAGAAACCGCATTATGAGAAAAGCCAAAACCGGTGGATATGCTTGTTTATAGTTTTTCAATTCGAATTGATAACATATTTATGAAATTTCCATGCATATTACATCTACTGATTCAGTAATGTTCCCTCAACTTTTAACAGCAAAACTGAAAATTTTGAAGCACTTTCGCGTCTCACTTAGCTAGTTAATTTTATTGCTGTTGTTTTTAGCCTCTTATTAAGTTTATACTTTTGAAATACTTTATTGTTATGCGTTTTTGTATATAAAATTATATAAATTTTTTGATTTGTTATTTTCTAATATATTTTTAAAAATTCTTTCTGTATACTACTTTTAATGCAAAAAAATATTTTCTAGTGTTCTTCAACAACTTATAGAGAATTCTTTTTCTTTTGAATTTACTATATATATATATATAAATTCATTACAATGTAGAATTCTAGAGGGAAAGTCGTAAATGAAGATTTGAATGCATTTGTATTTCTGATGAAAATTTATTTTTAAAAATTATATGTCTTGCAAAGGATAAATAAAATGATGCATGAGTGAAAACATTGAGAATTGAAAGTACTTCTACAATAAGAGAATGCAAATTATTAAAAATATAGTGCGTGCACATATTACATAAAGATATTTATGATGCATAAAGCATATTACGATATATTTATGATATATAAAGCATATTACGAACAAGAGATATAAGTTTATTCTTTCATAATTTTTGTGAGAAAATTATCCAGAAGGTTAAAAATTTAGTAATAAAAATATTATTAATTTATACAGTTCTGTACAGTATTTTAGAGGAAATCGGTAATATGTCTCAATATATCATTCTGAAAAGCGACAAATTTTGTAAGAATAAACTGTCATTTGAATTTGGTTGCTATATGAAATGTAGTTGACCTACAATAATGCAATACTTTTCGAGTAAATTTGCCAGTTTCTAATTTTTTTTCCCTTAGTATTGTATAGAATGGCAGTTTTATACATCTGCAAAGGAATTAATTTTAACTCTCAATACGAATTACACTCGTATATTACAACGAAATGTTCATATTCATATTTGCGGCATACATGAAAAATATTTCCGAAAAAATATTTTACAGGGTGTTTCATATTGAATGGGACAAAAAGAAAACATGATTGTGAACGTTGTAATTAATATATTTAGAAAATTCAAATTTGCCTCAAAACTACATTTATTCAAGTTTCTACAGGTGTTCAATATGTGCCCTTCCGGTGACACGACAAATGTCTACACTGTAATCAAGCTCCTGCCACACTCGTGATAGCAACTCGTGATTCAACCACTTCGGGTTTTGTTTCTTTTCGTCCTGGGCTTTTGTTCTTGCATAAGCTGTCGGTATCCTGGAACTGCTTCACCCACCTGCTTATGTTATGCCGATGTGGTAGCTCTTTACGTCTTTGTACAACAGTTACCGAGGAGGTTTTGGCATATTCGAAAACGCAGTACGCTTTCTCCTGCATGGACGACATTTTGTTTAACAGCGCCTCTAGCGGCGAGTTCGTCATTCGATAATTCTTCCCTGTTGCCAAATAAAACTTGTATAATTGTAATTGCAGAATAAATTTGTTTCGGCTGAATAAATCCATTACGGCAGTCACACTGCGCTATTCTTTTTGTCCCATTCCATATGAAACACCCTGTATTTTGCATGATTCATCTAATTAATTATCGGATAAAAACGAATTTTTCATAAGACTTATAACATATAAGGTAAAGGCTGGAACACCAACAGTAAATAGTCCTTTAATCTTGGTGTTACGTGAAATCTTAAATAAATACTACACACACACACACACACACACACACACACATATATATATATATATATAATCAAAAAAAATTTTACATGGTAGATTCGTCTCTTAGAAACCCGAGCAAAAAATCGCGTAAAAAATACAAGCGACATATGGTAAATTTAGGGATATGTTCCATAACTTTAAAAAAATCATGTAAGATGAAAAAATTGTTAACGTTTTTCCAAAAAACCGTGAAAATAAAGTATTAATGAAATCCATACATATTTATAAAACAAAAACAATTCATTTTTATTAGTAAATTAGTGTACAGGGAAAATTCAGCCTATACAACTTATAAAAATTCAAACTGAAATTAGGCATAAACTACTAAAAATTATTCATCGCCACATGATAACAAGCGTGTAGTTCCCATTAGGATTGACTGTGAAAATGAATGTAGGCAATTTTTTTCATAAATGACAACACTGAAGGAAACATTAAAAACATATATTTAAATCAAAACAGCACAGCACAAACTTTAAATGCTTTTTCTTTCGCCAACATTTTCTTCTTTTCGAAAAACAACCGTTACAGCGTTTTTCTCTTTTACATCTATTGCCACTCTCCAACAGAGAAACTTACCTCTCATGGAGTTTGATCGTGACGCAACAAAGCGTGTACGATTATTAGGAACTGGTAAATGCTATCATCAGTAGATGTTTCAGATATGTCTAGCACAACTCTCGCCTTTGATTCATATGAAGAATTTCTTTCGTTATTAACGGCATTTATTGGTTTTTTTGTTCTAGCAAAATCTGTTATTAGTGGCTGTTATTTTTTGTTTCACTCAAGTTGTTCTTATTATTCTTGATATCCTTCTACATAAAACTTAAGATGACGTTGAAATTTTAATGCAGGCTCTATGTCAGGATCATATGTTTTCCCATACTTTTAACAAATTTCAAGCCCTCGTGAATTAAATCGGCTGTTAATAGCTTAACTTCACCTTCGACTTCGTCATTATCGACTTCTATATTATTACAAACTGTCATAAATTCTATCAAATCGTTCTCACCCAAAGGGCTTTCTAGCATCAATTCTTCGATGTAAGCCTTTTGTATGTTGTTAAAACCTTCGCTACCAATTGCATTTGATAGAGTTATAATTTCAGAACACACAGCTGATTTTTGTACACCGAAACTTCCATTTTTCCAACAAGAATTTAAGGTCAATTGGAGCAACGGTTTGATGGCAAAAGAATCATGTGTAATTCAATCCAAAATCGTAAGGTTTCTGCATACTTCCACAACAGTCAAATTTCTTTCTTCCACTGAGTCTTAAGTATAAACGTTTGTATTATGTAGTACATTTTAAATTCTGCCATAATACATTGATCGAGTGGCTGAATCAAAGAGATGGTATTAGGCGGTAAGAACAGCATTTGAATATTTGGATGATCCAGCACTGGGTCACTGGGAGCATTATCAAGGAGGAAAAGTATTTTGAATTTCAAACCGTAAGTTGTTTAATGTTTTTACCTCTTAAAATTCGTAGCACAAGGGATTTGTTGATTAACAGAGGTTTTAACATTTTATCATCAGATGCATTACTACAAAACAAGAACATCGCCCGATCTTTGAGCTCTTTAAAACCACCAGCTGATTTTTCAGATTTTGCTATGTACGCTCTTTCAGGCATTTTCTTCCAGAATAATCCCATTTCATTGGCATTAAATATTTGATGGGGAGTATAATTGCCCTTTTCAGTTATTTTTTAATTCAAAATTAGAATTTTAAAAAAATTGGGGGAAGGGGGGATCCATGCTAAAAAAAAAAAAAAAAAAAAAAAAAAAAAAAAAACGTGTAAAAAAGTATATTAGTGAACCTTGTTATTTCAAAATCGCGTAAAAAAAAGAGTTGGGTGTATATATAAAAATTTCTGTACATAGGATTGTTACGTTTCTGCTCTGACTCCCTGCAAAGTTACTCATATAAATAATGGAAAAGAGATATTTACAGATATTTCGTCGGGCAGCCAAGGAAAGTTTAATCAATGACTCTTCAACCTTAGCGACTATTTTCGTGACTTGGGAGAGAAACTTAACCAAAGAATAGTTCTTGAAAAGGCTAGAATCTTAGCACTGTCTCGATTAGGGCGAAAGTTAAGGACTTTTTCTGAATTTTTCCTGTGGCATCGCACCTGTTCAGTATGTGTATAAATACAGAGAGACATGAAGCCGAAGCGAATCGGTTGGTATTGGCGGAGTGAATTTGGCGAGGAATTGTTTGTAGTGTGGCCGAGTGAATGAATCAGGAAGTAATATGTATCTGTCAGGACTGTCAGAAGCTATTGGAGCCCGTTCTAAAATGTTACTTTAAAGATTTGTCCGATTGTAAATAAGTAAGCAGACCATCTGAACGTTATTTAAGGTACTGTACCTGTTTGTATTCCTGATTTGTGCCAGTGCTGTCCTTTTTCCTGTTGTGTCATGTGTCACTAATCTGTCCAAGGTCTGTGTTTTCTGATTGTGCTGTCATTCTGTCCAAATTTTACTATCCTTATTTCATCTTGTCCAGAATATTTGTGAATAAAGGATCATATGCCATTTTCCTAGGTGTTAGACTGATTTAACTGGTATTCCGATAAGAGATCGATAATTTCTGTAAAAATATACACAAGGGTCATTCAATACTTAAACATGCAAACATTTTAGTAAAGAAAACTCTTAATGAATGCAATTGAAACTTTTGTAAGTGCTAGTTGGCAAACTTATTCATCTTTTCGATTTATATGCATGTAAACATAACATCTGATGTTTTAGTTACGATGCTGTGTCCACTCGAAGAAAGAAATTTTTTTAAAAAACAGCATTCTCTGATGTGATTTTTACTTTCTGAAAGTGTAATACCGCAGAAATATTCTCTCGGACGAACAAAAAATTCGGCAATAGTTGCATGAGCCGAGCGGGTAAATTTTACAAGTGGGAAAAGTTTAAGAGTTGTCGTAAAAGCGTCACAGACGAGCCGAGTAGGCACGGTCCGATTTTCTGTGATTATTTGAAGAAACAAAACATTATCAACAGCCTATACACTTTTACATATCAGGTCCTTGAAAGAGGAAGCATCCGAAAGCAGAGGAAAGGCATGCTTCTTCTGCAAAATAACTCTCGACCTCATATGGCACAGTTGGCCCTGGAAACTGTTTGCAAAGTAGGTTGGGAGTTTCTGTGTCATCTTCCTTGCAGCCCTGACCTTGTCCTTTCGGATTTCATCTGTTAGGTTATGTGAAAGAAGCTTTGAGGGGCATAAAGTTCAATGGTGGGGGTGGAGAGGGAACTTGACTTATCGCCCAGAACTTGGCCATAGAACGTCTCACCATCTGAGAGCTCTGCTACTGTCTTAGGGACATTTCGCTAGGGGAAAGAAGACGTTTACGTGGGAAGATGCCATTACAAAGTTGGTGTTGACACACGGAGTTTCTGTGATATCGTGTAGTGTAGTAAAGCAACCATCATGTAAACTTTTACGGTATAAGTGAACAGAGCACAACCTGACTGAAATGAACTTGTGAATGCGGGAAGACGCATATGTATTATATATATATATATTCTATAACAGAAAAAACGACGCACCAAGAAGGAGTTGCCCGATTGTAATGAAATTTCGTAAGCAAAAACATTTAGACCGAACATGCAAATGATCAAAATTTGGTGTCCAATGAATGAATGGTGGGAGATACAGCACATCGGAACTGCGCACTCAGCAGGTGTATATAAAAAGCGAGCCTCAATCTGATGGTCAAATTTTCTGTTGCATTGCCATTTAGGATATCTTTTAAAGAGAGAAAAAATGCCTCGCCGCAGG
Organism: Nephila pilipes; assembly: GCA_019974015.1. Taxonomy (NCBI): domain Eukaryota; kingdom Metazoa; phylum Arthropoda; class Arachnida; order Araneae; family Nephilidae; genus Nephila; species Nephila pilipes. The sequence goes on along the minus strand of BMAW01000461.1, from coordinate 1,125 downwards.
ATTCGAGCTCATTACGAACAACTGTCAGAGTTTGAAAGAGGTCGTATCATTGGATTGAAAAAGGCAGGTTGGGAAAATTGGAGAATTGCTCGTCATATAGGTCGAAGGGATGCGGTGATTAGAAGATGCTGGCAAGAATGGGTGGACAATGGTAGATTTCAGGGTCATGATTGTAGCGGTCGACCTAGGGCCACAGCAGATTGGAAGGACAGAGTGATTGTCAGATCAGCTGTCACAGCGCCTGATTCATCGTTATCAACCATCAGACGTGCGACCCACACACGAGTGTCCACCATGAACATTCACAGACGGCTGATAGAGCGAAATCTACGCTCCTACCGACCGCTAAGCTACCTGCCACTAACGCGTGCACACTGATCGAGCCAGATTACAGTGGTGCTTGGCTCGATCAGGTTGAAATGATGCTGACTGGGGATGTATAGTGTATAGCGACTAATCCTGATCCCAACTGTGTCCCGACGATCATCGAAGACGTGCCTGGAGACGCCCGATCATGCTTTCACTATTGCACGCCGCACAGGCCCTCCACCAAGAGTTAAGGTCTGGAGTGCCATTTCCCTTGATAGCCGACTCCCTTTATTCATCATTATAGGTACACACTTAGAACACAACAGTATATCGACGACATTCTGAGACCTGATTGAAATGAAGGTTGAAATGAGGCTGCCTGGAGATGTATAGCCCTGGCCTTATTTTTCAGCAAGATAATGCCAGACCACATACGACACGTGTTGCTATGAATTGTCTTACAGTTTGTCAAACACTTAATTGGCCAGCCAGATCTCTTTCCAATCGAGCATGTCGGGGATATAATGGGAAGGGGACTGTATCTACTAGTGAATGTTGATGACCTAGCCCGTCAATTGGACCAAATTCGGCAAGAAATACCGCAGGAGACTATCAAAGAGCTTTATCACTCTTCTGTCACGTCGTAAGGTAGCTCGTATCCAGGTTAGAAGTGGGTCAACACCTTATTGAGCTCGTTACTTTGTAATTAAGTAACTCTGAAATAAATCATTCAATTTTTCTGAAATCTTAATCATTTTACATTCTGTACAAAATTTTGTTCCCATCGGATAACTCCTTCTTGGTGCGTCGTTTTTT
>BMAW01000460.1:65172-106918 GCA_019974015.1 Nephila pilipes | reverse complement strand
TTGATAGTATGTTGCATTACACAAGTCCATAGGAATAATGTTTACATATATATATATATTGTGTTTTGAAACCTTTTCAGCTAGTTAATCAACTTCTCAGTAACATTATTTTTCAATATGGTTGACTTCCCGTATTTGTTGTTACCACGCACACCTAAATTGCGTGGAGACTTCCAATAGGTTAAGAATCACTGATCTATAACATATGAGTTGCCTGAATTATATAACTATGTTTGAAGAAATAAATCCGTTTAATAAGCATTTTTTAAATAAGAATGAGAGATTTTGAACCGGGAAATTATTCGTTTCATCTAATAAAATTTGGTTATTCCTCATTAATAAGACTATTTTCTACAAAATTTGGATTTCCTCTTTTTTAAGATGAAACGAACTAAATATTGAACCGAGTTAATGATTTTAATAGGATATTTTTATTTATTAAATATTGAAATAATTTTTATAGGGAGTGAATGTATTTTTTCTTCTCTTAACTCATTTTCGTCTGATAAAAATATTTAAAAAAATAGCTGAATGAAAGAAGATGATTTCAGGAAACTGTACTACAACTCAAATTTAATTATTCTTGCTTCATTGATGAAGATATATCTAAGAAACTTTCAAAGGAGTTGGAGACAATAACAAGAATAATATATTTAATGTAAGAAGAAATAAATTCTTAGAAAAAAGAACCATGTAATGAATGGAATCTTTCGTACTTTTTGTTGTTAATTAGTATTTTGTTCAAGTTATAAAAGATAGTATCAATAAATGTAAAATATAGAAAACCATTAGGAGTTTTGAAGTAATTTAGCAACTTTTCATGATGCTGGGGAATTTAAATTATATTTTATAAAAGTTTTTCAAATTTTTTCCCCAGGGGTTTGATAATTAGTTTGCATCTTCCATAAACGAATTAAAGGAAATCTTGAACTAATGATTTCCGAATTAAAATAAAAGTGTTTGGTTTTTTTTTTAAAAGATGGGAGTTATTTTTAATCTCTCGTCTTCAGAGAAGAATTAACAGTAATCGAAAATGATAGAAAATGAATTAAATTTGCATTTCGTAAATGTAACATTAAAAAAGTGACAAATGCCTAATTTTAACTCTAAAATCCCCTGTGATAAAATTTTTGCTTTTAATTTCAACACTTTTGAATCTATTCTAATACATATGATTTTTTTTATTTTATATATCTGAATATAAACAATTAAAAACCCATTTTGTACACTACGTATGAAACACATTTTTGCTCTACCTTCTTTCAATTATTCTAGAAAAAGAAAATCTACTTAAAAATTATTTCAAAAATACTCTTTGCTTGTACTAACAAAAAACTTCCTTTTCATATCTCATATGGAAATTAATTATTCTGTTTTAAATTTTCGTAGAAATTTTAACATCCAGCCATTACAGTATGATGATAGAATAAGCATATTATGAATTATTAGAATGGGTTTAGTTGTGCTAAAATGTTTATAGTGTTAATTAACTATTAATTTTTATTAGGTGGCCATACAAACTAGATATAACATATTAATTGTGAATGGCAATAGAAAGAACAATAATTATATATAACTCTGTAATTTTTGTGGATGAATAGGTACAAAAAGGTCATTTTTGCTTGAGAAACATTAAAACAGTATGAGTGAAAAAAAAGTTACTTTAAAAAATTTTCCATTATAGAGAAATATTGCAGACTCACCATTGAAGATAAGACTGAAATATATTGTTCCTAATGTCTCTTTGAATTCCGTCTTTTTTTCATTATTCAATAGATTATATTCAAAGGCAAAGGCTAGAAAGATTCTATCTCGACCCTTTTAGTACCTTGTTCTTTGAGGTGAACTAGTATTCAATGGAACACTGATGGCCAAGTCAAGCGTACATTGTTAGTGGAGAAATAAGATAAATATATAAGATATCTTTATATTCTTAATTCTATAAGTTAATTCGTTTTATTTAATCAGTTAATTAAAAGTTTCCTTTTAATTTTTCCTTGTTCATTAACTGCACATATTGTTTTTTCTCTCTGCTGATCGCGTTTTGAGTTTACATGAAATACATAAATGAATGTTACATTATTAAAAAAGAAAGGTATATTATAAAAATTCGAGATAAAAACCAACATTTTTATATGGTGGCAAAGTGTATTAAAGAAAATTATTGAAATATTAGGTAAAACTGGTCGCAAATTTCTAAATATTGCATTGTTAGGCAAGTAAGAAGAACGGTTCCCAAATTTCAGAGCACTAGTTTGACGGAAGTTGGTTAAATTAATGATAGAAAATGTGATGACACACTGATACACACACAGACAGACACACACCAAGTGAAAAACGTTAAAACTAACTAAAATTAATTAATTTATCCGGTAAATTAAATTGTTGGATTGCAGTTTAATGCAACTACCCTTGGCGACCAGAATTATTTTGCAGTTTTTGCCAAATGTGGCTACTCTGGTCCGTTTTACGGACTTAAAGTTTAGCCAAAAAAAAAAAAAAATCGCCAAGTCTGGGGACAGTTTTTGAAATCACACCAAGTGGTTGGGCTAAACTGAATTATTAAATAAAATATTGGTTAAATCTTGTCGCAAATGTCAAAATAATGCATTGTTAGGCGAGTAAGAACGATTCCCAAAGTTTCAGAGCTCTAGCTTGATAGAAAGTTGGTTAAATTAACGATCGAAAATTTGATGACACACATACACACACACACACAAGTGAAATACATAAAAAAGTTTTAAAATAGTTGAATAAATCATTCAGTTGTCCATATCACATTCTTAGACACATAGGATAAGGATTTGTGATTCAGATGCTTGATATCTCTATGAATCGTAATGTAAAACTGAACGCTAAGTATTCACTTGCTTAGAAAATATTATATACATCTCGTCTGATTAAGATCGAGTCCATTAACGGAATAAGCGGGTATATATATATGTTATCCTACACTGTGAATCTATAGGAGTAAGTAAAAGTTGCAAATTTAATATTGTTGTGATATAAACATATGAAATAAAATCGGGCGAAAGCTTATGAAGATGAAATAAAGGAAACCGAATGCTTCATTTTTATACGAGACCGTTGGGTAAGACGGATTAAGAAAAACTGCCCGCGGATGGGTGGCTATAAATCGTCACTAATGGAAATGAATGACGTGCACGGAAATCCCTATGTGGATAGAAAAAATGTATTTATCTGTTATTGCTGATTGAGATACGACCATCTTCACTTCGTTGCTAGATTTGATATGTGTCAGTGTTACATGTGCTACAGTTTTCTGATATAAATTAGTAAATTATTTATTTGTTCAGGTTTTTTGGTGTGAATCATTGTGACGCGTTTTGGAGATATTAAAGCAGGCATTTGAGAGGAACAATGAAAACTCTTTTTAAAATTTTTGAATGAACTGCTAATTTAGCATGTACTAAGATGTTGATGAACATTTTCCTGGTAAGATTTAAAATTATTAATAAACTTTAATTGTTGTTGATGTAAGAAAACTTAAGACTATGATGCTTTTAATATTTTAGATTATTGTGTAATATTTGCAGTTCTTTTTGTGTGAGTTAAATTTTGTAGGTATATTTAAATTTTGCGTTACCGATTTTGTTCCTCAAACGAACCCGTATTGTTTCTGAAATTTCTTATGATAATTTTTAAAGAGCTGAAGTAAACTGCCTTTTCTAGTATGATAGCATAGAACAGAGTTCTTGGACGTCGTCAAGATAGGAGTTTGTATGTTTGAATTCAGATATCGAATTATTATGTTAGATATGGAATTGTATGTTTTGAATTCATCCACATCTTGAAAAAAATTATCTCCACCATTGTAAATTTATGGAGGTTTTACTTTCAATACGCTCTCTCAGAATTAATATAATATCTAGCTTCTCACGTTATATTGTAGCAACATTAATAAACTTACAATTTTTAACTAATTCCTATGATTGTTCTATTTATACTCAATAGAGGCTTACTTGTATTATATTATAGAACTTTAGAATTTTTCTCTCTAAAACGGTTTTTTAGTTCTAAGTCCATTTTTCATGATTGTAACTCTTTTACAAGAGTTTCGTAACCGAACTGTTATAACAATTAGGCCTTGATTCTATAAATGCTATAACACATCACAGTCATGAACAAGTTCAATTACACGTCATAAATAATATTTCTTCCACGACAAGTATGATAGTAATATATTTATAGTCTTCAACACAAAATTTAATTTTATGCAGTTTTATTTGGCCTAGTGGTTAAGGTATAGGACTCGCAGCCGGAGGTTTCGTTGAGTTGTGGGTTCGAACCTTGATGACACTACAGACCCGCATTTAAGACGGGGCTGATGCGCGTTAAATCTATCGGGTCCCAAAGTCTTCCCATTGGCGTGGTGTGGAGGTTATGAGAGGGGGTGCCAGCTCAGGTTTCGTCCTCCTCACTTGACCGAGGTTCAAATTTACGAGGTCTGTCGCCAATATTCCTCGTGTTGTTTCTAGTACGTTTTTTTATAAAACCAAACCAAACCAATATCATTATAATTAACTTGAAAGGAGATACTTCAAAATTATGATGTTGACAAACCAGGTATCTAGGAGTCATCCAAAATAAAAGTCTAACAGGAAAACTTCATATCCAACACATCAAACCTAAATATCGTAAAGCATTCTACTCGCTCTCTCGACCTGTCTTGAAGAGCTCAGAACTTGTAAGAGAAATCATGTTTCTATTTTTTTATTTCTATTGAAAGGTTCATCATTAATTATGGATGCCCTTCTGGAGTTAAGTTATAAAGTCAAACTATAAAATTCATGAATCTACTCAAAATACAACTATAAGAATGACTACAAAAGCTGTATGGCTCAGGGAGAACATCGACATTCGCTATACAACTGAACTCACATCCATCATGCAATAATTCCCAGGAAATAAGTAATCTTCTACAATAGCATCTCTCAAATTGAAAATTCATTTATTCAAAGCTTACAAAATTTTCTATTTGAATTTGGATGGTTGACTGGCAGATGCCATCGCAGTGTATAGACTACAAAGTGTATAGACATCCACATAGACTACAAACTCAAAACTTCAAGAAACCCCTGGTAGCAGACTTCGACTGCCCCAGAGTTATAACAAGCACCACTGCTAGACTGAGAACGGGTCACTGTAAGGACATGAAAATTCATCCAGACAAAACAAGGTCCTATCCTTTTTGTAAGAATTGCCCTGAAGTCCAGCTTACGCAAGGCATCTCTTGGAATGCTGTTGCTCCAAAAATACTTAAACTCGGCTTGATTCCACTCTATCACCCCCTACAGGATACCTTATACAGCCCTGAGGCACCAGAGCTGGCAGCCGTAGTCTTGGATGTTTTTTGGGGCATTTGATATTAATGTTGCTACATAGTGCTTGATGTTTTTTTTTTTTTTTTTTTTTTTTTTTTTTTTGTGATATCCATGGACATGAAAACAATAAAAAAATTTCAATTTTAAATTATATTTTAGTTTTACATAACCAGACTTCTACTTTCAGAATTTCTTATGCTGATAAGTATTCAGTCGCACTCTGATTAGACGATTAAGCAGACACATTCGATTACTTAGACCAGGGGTCTCCAAACTTTCCAGCCTTAGGGCCATATTGATTACTCCAGTAAATTCCAAGGGCCAAAACCATATTATCATTCATTGTTGCCGGTGGTAAAAAGTTGAATCAGTCCACTAGTGGTGTAAAATATGATTACTTTTTTGCCAGATGCCTCTAGCGACGGGAACGCTTTAATTTTATGCCTCTAGCGACGGGGACGATACTCATTTAATTTCTGCCAGATGCCTCTAGCGACGGGGAAGCTGATGTATTTTCCGTATCGTATGGGTGTCCGTTATAATGGGGTACCCGCATCGTATCGCCATAGTAATCATTGATTACAAAAGTAATGAAATACACAAGTAATCATTGATTACTTTTTTCTTCAGTAATCGTTACTTCGGTTCCTAACGAGTAACGAGTACTCAAGTAACGAATGAGTATTTTTTTTACATGAAAAAAAAAGTCCGAAAAAGTACGCCACGTTTAAAAAAGGCTGCAAATCGGACTAAAGTCCGCAAAACGGCAACACTGCATATTATTAATTTTCCTGTCATTATCTGTAATTTCTAGATTAGTCGTAGAGTACGAGCGAGCCATGAGGAGTAACGTGACAGGACATCTGGTGGACACAAGCGGAAATAGGTAGTACCTTCTATCGCTAACAGATGGCGCTAATAGCACTTACAGAATAATCTCGTTGGTTCGAGAAAGTTCTGGTGTCTTCCACTCACTTCTAGATGGCAGTAAGTGGAATATATAAGAAGGCTAGTGGCGCAACCACAAGTCAGTTCCTATGACACTGCTGTGAAATAAAATAGTGCGTACCTCCTTAAAACGTGTTTGTGCGTGTTTAAGTTTAAGACATCTTTGTAACAATATTTTGATTTGAATTGTTGCTTTTGTGTGTGATTTAGTAGAATGGAAAAGAAGCGAAAAATTGATAGTGAATGCAGAAAATTCAAAGATCAGTGGAACATTCAGTATTTCGTGATTGAGTCCAGTAACAAGGCGCTATGTTTGATTTGCAATGAAAGCATAGCCGTTCTCAAAGAATATAACATTAAACGTCATTATGAAGCAAAACATTTTCAAAATTACTCAAAATATACAGGAAGTTTGCGGACAGAAAAATTCGAAGCTATGAAGCTCGGATTGAAATCGCAGCAATCTTTATTTATAAAACTCAAAACTGAACAAGAGGCTGCAACTCATGCCAGCTTTCGTGTGGCTCTTGAAATTGCAAAACGTGGAAAACCATTCACCGATGGAGAAATGGTCAAAGAATGCATAATCGCAGTAGCCGAAGAAATATGCCCTGAAAAGGTAAATTTATTAAAAACTGTCAGTATGTCAGCAAACACTGTGGCTCGAAGGGTAGAAGACATCGCTGAAAATATATCCTCTCAACTGTTCAACAAAAATGGACATGTTGAGTGGTTTTCTTTGGCCTTGGATGAGTCAACGGATGTGTCAGATACTGCTCAGGTGTTGATTTATATTCGAGGAATAGATAAAAGCTATGAAGTGCATGAAGAACTTCTTGATATGTATAGTATTCATGGCACAACTACTGGTTCAGATATTTTTAAAGGAGTTGAAATGGCCATTAACCAAAAGAACCTTCGATGGAAAAACTTGAAATGTATTACAACTAATGGAGGCAAAAACATGAGTGGGAAAGATAAAGGAGTGGTCGCTCTTGTGTCAAAGGCTGTAGAAAATGACGGTGGTTCAAAACCAATAGTCTTACATTGTATCATTCATCAACAGTCTTTGTGCGGAAAATGTTTGAATATGTCTGAAGTTCTGAAACCAGTCATATCAACTGTTAATTTTATCAGATCTTTTGGACTGAATCACCGACAATTCGTGCAATTTATTGAAGAGATTGGAGAAAATGACTTACCTTATCATACTGCCATACGTTGGCTTAGTTGTGGGAAAGTCCTTGAGCGCTTTTTTGAACTTCGAGCAGTGATCGAAATTTTTTTGAATGAAAAGCATCGCCCTCTTACTGAATTGCAAAACAACGCATGGCTGTGGAAGTTAGCATTCTATGTTGATTTGACAAAACATGTGAATGAACTGAATTTGAGATTGCAAGGAGAAAACCAGCATCTTCCTGATTTATACACTAATATCAAATCATTCCGGAAGAAATTGATACTGTTTCAATCACAACTACGAAGTAAATGTTTTTCACATTTTAAAACATGTGAAATATTCAGCCACACCACTGAGACCGAGTTTCCTATCGATTTTGCAATCGAAACTTTGAGTGCTTTGAAAATAAATTTTGATACTCGTTTCTCGGACTTTGATGCCATTGCGAATCAAATTAAGATTTTTCAGAATCCTTTTGATACTGACATTGAAACCCTAGCCCCGGAACTTCAAATGGAAATGACTGATCTACAGTGCAGTGATATAATTAAGAACAAATATCAAAACTTATCTTTGTTGGAATTTTATAAGTGTCTTCCACTGACACAATTTGATAATTTGCATAAATTTGCTCGTGGGCTGTTTTCTGTTTTTGGTACTACTTATTTGTGTGAGAAGACCTTTTCCAAAATGAAGTACACAAAAAATGTTTACAGATCTAAATTAACTGATGAGCATCTTAAATCTCTTTTAATAATTGGTACAAGTAAAATTAGTCCACAACTACAAACTATTGTCAGTGGAAAATCTCAATTACATAAATCTCATTAGTATTTCATATGTCATTATGCTTGTTATAAGTTATTTTTTCATTTAAAATGTATAAAATGTTAGTTGGATTCATTTCAATAATTTGTTAGTTAGTATATAGTAACCTACAACAATGTTATGAGTAGTTAGCCCATGACCATATCAATGTAGATGTCATATTAATAATTATTCAACATAAAAATAGATTACTTCAGTAAACTAAATTTAATTTGCTATAAAAAATAAATATGTTCTCTAGAAGGAGTTTTCTTTCAAGTATGCTAGCTCTCCGTGGGCCGGACAAAATCTGTCCGCGGGCCGGATGTGGCCCTCGGGCCGTAGTTTGGAGACCCCTGACTTAGACTACTGTTTTATCATTGGAAAGTTTTCTAAACTCATTTGTGTCTATTTCTTCCCTATATTTTTTCTTTCTTTATATATTTTTCCACATTTAAAGTTTATTTTAAACTTTATTTTCAATTTTCAAATGCTTTTAAACTTCAAAAATCTTTTATACTAGATATAAATTCATTTTTTATGCTTCAACATCTTAAATAATCTATACTTAAATTTTTTTTGAGAAAAAAATTAAGCTCTATGTGTGTGTGTGTGTGTGTGAGTGAGAGAGAGAGAGTATGCATTTGCTCGTGTGCGTGAACACTGGTGTCCGAAGATGAAACAAAAATTTTAAAATGCAAAAGATGTGAATATATATCTCTGAATTTTTTTGAAATAATTTGTGAAGAGTCATCAGTTGAAGATGAAACTTGACTTTATTTAAAACATTTCAGTCGACGTCTTCATGCTGAAAATACCATCGCATGTTGACATGCGAATATGCCGTCTAATTCTGCATAAGAGGTTCAAACAGTTTTAGCGAAGTTCATGTTCGAAGAGATGTTCTTAATGGTTAAAGAGAGCAAATAATGCCAAAAAGAAAACAGCAGAATATATTTGAGGAAGGAGAGATCGTTGGAATATTTGAATTCGTATGAATGAAGTTATTTGAATTCTGAATGTTATTCTGTGTTTGATCTAAAGACGATGAAAAATATTTCAATGAGTGAGAACTTGTACTATTGGTCGATAATCATCTGGCTAACAGTCACAATCGTTCGCTTAGACCGAGGATTGGGTTCGAGGATTTTATTCGGCTCAACGTCAAAAAAAAAATTTGTGCCAGAGGATTGGGTTCAGCGGTATCAATTTCCAGACGAAATGTTTACAGGATATTCAAACATTTTAATCCTCATGACAGATAAACAGCTGTTATCTTTTCTCTGACATCTATGAGTAAACGTTCTTTCTTTAAATTGAAGTTTTGAACCACAACACACGATTTCCACACAGAGGGGCAATGTGAACCCAGGTTTCGAGTAGTGAACACACACTTTTATAACCTGCAGAATCTCCTTTTTATTTGAATTCTTATTCATCGAAGTGTGAAATTATTTTTTTGCACCAATTTATAGTAAACTATTTCTTTAAATGAAAAAAAGTCATAATTATTCTTTTTCAAATTTTTATAACGTTTTTACATTCGCAAATCACGTTTTCCGCCATTTTGATTTCGATTTGTTCTTTATTATTTACATAATATCCAATTTTGGAACTTTGTTTTTTTTAGATCTTTGGCAACCTTTTTTTATACATATATACATACATATACTAATCTGTAATCATAATCCATTAATGATTTGCTGATGTTGTGCCTGTTAAGAACGAAATATTGTACACTGAAATTTCTTTATTGTAGGAGAGAGCCTGAATATAACTTTCGAAAAGATATTGAAACACGCGGACAGAGTTTACTAGCGGGGAGAAGGCAAAATAGAGAAAGTGGTCAGTTAGTTGGAGTCTTATAGTGATAAGATCTTGATTGATCTGTAGAATTTTCTAATATAAAGTTTTGAAAGTCTGAGTTATAGATTCGAGAGCTGATTTGTTGGATGGACGAGGAATGTTATTTAATTTACAAAAAATGTGTTTGCATTGGACATATATAATATATACTCTATAACAAAAAAAAAAAACGACGCACCAAGAAGGAGTTGCCCCGTTGGAATGAAATTTCGTATGCAAAGACATTTGGACCGAACATGAAAATGAATAAAATTTGGTATCCAATAAAAGAATACCTGGAGCTACAGCGCATCGGAATTGTGCGCTCAACTGGTGTATATAAGAAGCGATTCTAGATCTGATAGTCATATTTTCTGTTGCATTGCTATTTAGGATACCTTTCAACGATTGAAAAATGGCTCGCTGCAGGATTCGAGTGCATTACGAGCAACTCTCAGAGTTTGAAAGAGGTCGTATCATTGAAATGAAAGAGGCAGGTAGGACAAATCGAAGATTCTCTCGTCATATGGATTGAAGGGATTAGAAGATGCTGGCAAGAACGGGTGGACAATGGAAGATTTCAGCGTCATAATGGTAGCGATCGTCCTAAAATCTCAGCAGATAGAAAGGACAGAGTGATTATCAGATCAGTAGTTACAGCGCCTGATTCATCGTTATCAACCATCAGATGTGCGACCCTCACATGAGTGACCACCATGACCAGTCACAGATGGCTGATAGAGCAAAATCTATTCTCGTACCGACCTCCATGCCCCCTGCCACTCACGCCTACAAACTGTCGAGCCAGATGCCGGGTGCTTGGCTCGATCAGGTTGGAATGATGCTGACTAGGGACGTATAGTCTTTAGCAACAAATCCCTCTTCCAACTGTGTCCTGACGATTATCGAAGACGTGTCTAGGGTAGGTGCCGATCCTGCTTTCACTATTGCACACCACACAGGCCCTCAACCAGGAATTGTAGTCTGAGGTGCTATTTCCCTTCCTTTTCAACCAGAAATTGCAAGGAGATCTCGGAGTTCAAGTCATGGGAAATGCATGATTAATTACTCTAACGTCTGAGAAACTTTAAAGCAGGACAAGATTCACCCGACATGTTATGTGTGATGCCGCACCTTCCTGCACGATAATGGTAGAATCGATACAATTTTTTTGTGCCAATTAAAATATAACAAAGTCCTTCAGCTTAAAGGCCCACCTATCAGAATGTATGGAACACGTCACTAGTTCAATCTTAGCACCCTCTTCATAAAAGTAAGGCCGATGTTAAAAGGAGCTGTAAATCCACGCCGAACTGTGACTTTCGGCAAATGTTGGAGGATCTGAGACCAATGTTTATATTTGTATCAGCCCAAATACGGCAGTTGTGTGGGTTGATACACTATGCACATAAAAGTATGCTTTGACATCCCATAATATCCGCCAAGGTTATTCATCGTCAAGCTTTCAATCGGGACAAAAATTTCGAAGCATACTCAAATCAGCAATTTTTATCTCCTGGCAGCAATTCTTGAATGGGTGCTATTTTCTAGAGATAAAATTTCAGGATTATCCGCAATATCTTCTGCACCTTCGAGAACGGGACTTCTGTTTGTCGTGATATTGAACACGCACTGCTGGTACCCTGTATATTAGCTATCGCCTGATCCGTAACAACAAATGCAAATTTTTCAACTTGTTGAAGCTCGATACTTTTCCGTCCTCGAACTGGTTGAACACCAAGAGTTCCTGTTATTTCAAATCTTTCAACCCTTTTTTCGTAAGTTTGTTATGGTCATCGACCTCTATGTATCTCTTTTAATCACCAGTATTCAAGAAGGGTGGGACTGGCATTTTTACCCCGTTGATAAAACAGATTGACTAATAACGAACGATCATGTAGTGTCAATGCAATCGACGAGCGAATCCTTCAAGAATGACTAGGATTCCAGGAACCTTTCCTTTCCCCCCCGATATTTTGTCACAAATATATATATATATATATATATATATATATATATATATATATACATATATATACTATGGGACAATGATAATGAAACACCTAGGAGGAGGTGGCAGAAAGTGACGATACTCTGCAAACAGAGAGAGACAGCAACGAACAATAAATGTTTTTCATTTCTATATGATACCCTTACTACAGAGAGAAAACAGCGCGGGCTCAGTGGGTAGTAGGACCACATTGGATGGCAATACATAAATCAACTCGTCTATGTACAGAGTCAATGAGAGTACGGATGGCTGTCCATCCCGTGTTAACCATTTTCCACGTTCATCCTCTAAACTCGGTAATTGTAGGGTCTTCAAATGGAGTCCAATCACATCTCAAATGTGTTCAATTGGTGAGAGACCTTGAGTAAATGGTGGTCAGGAAAATATCTATACACTGTGCAAACCTCGTTGACAAATGCGATGAGTTGGACATCGGGTATTATTCTGCTGATAAAGGGCATTTGGCTCCCTCTGAATGTTGGAAAGTGTCACCGGCCAAAACACATCATCCACATATCGTTGGTTCATCATAGTATTCTGAATACGAACTAGAGGTGATCTGGATTCGTACTCAATTCTGCCCCAAACTTTGATGTCGCTTGGTGGAGAGATCCAGAATTGCTGCCGGGTTCGACCTGTCTCCAAGTTGACGTCACACTCGTACACGGCTTCTATCATAGGAGAAACAGAAGCATGACTCATTTAAGAATACGCCCCTGCACCATTTCGTAGTCCGCATCGCTCGAGTCCGACACCATTCCAGACTTTGATGTCTATACTGTGGGTTCAATCGCAGTCTTCTTAACGAACGTCATGGGTGCAGGACACTTGCAATAAATAGTCAGGAAATGGTTCTGGTCTATATGGGAACATCCAGGGTGTCTTGAACATGCTGCACAATGAAGGGGCTTCCGAGTCCACCACCTTTAATTGGCGAATGCGTCGATCCGCACGTGTTGACGTCACGCTTGCAACACCGGCAAACCTCAAAATTGCCACATTTCCTTGTTCCAAACATTTTTGCCAAAGCTACTGCACTGTGGACGCGTCCAGGTATGTGTCAGCTGAGATTTGCCATATGGACTAACCTGCCTTCGACGATAGCCTGGAATTCTTTGCTATTATATGCGTTCTCTGAGACAAGAACAAATTTTCCACGATTTCCCTAGCAGAAATAATGGCACGAAAATTGAGCATTCTGTAGGTTCCTTCACTTATATCTTCTTCATCGTGAGCTGGAGAGCTGCGCATAACTCGGTGACGTGCGTCAACCCTGAAATTTGCATAATATTTTGGCTATTCCTTCTTGGTGTTGAATTTTCAGTGTCGCGTAGGGTATTTGGGTATATATGCCACGTAAAATATATACTTCTTTAACTCAGAAGATATGGTTTTATTGGATTAGTTAATAAATAACGTAATTATCTCCTCCAATTAAACAATTTCTTCTTTCTTACCAGGACAATACAGTTATAAAGGTAGGATATTTTAGTCAGATAAACTGTGTGTTTTACATACAGATCAAAAAATATTTGAAGTTTTTAATATTATGTGTAGATCGTCATTTCATTTTACTATTAAATAAATGATAAAAGTCTAAATATTTTATATGACTGATCTGAAAAATTGCTATTATTTTCCCTTCATTCTTCTATATTGACATTTTTGTAAGAAAAACAATTAAATTTCTGATAATTATTAATTTTTTAAAATAATTTCATTAATTGATTTTTCTGTATGTTTCAGAGCCAGGTATAACGAAATAAGTTAAATAGAAAAGAGAAAATTGATCAAGGTAATGAAAGTATTTTATCGAAAAATCTTTTATAATTATAAATTTGTTGTCGTTATTTTAATGTAGTTAGCCCACGCAACGCAAAAACTTACAAATTAATTGCTTTCATCATCGATTCGTTCTTGAACACATTCAATAAAGAGAACTACACAATTCAAGTTAAAATAATTACTTCAGCGAACCAATTTTTCTAAATATCTCTGACTAGTTATCATTTACTAAAGTTAATACCATTAAAATAAGTGAGTTGAAATTGATTAACTTCCTGAATATGCTTCATTTGAAGTTCAAATAAAGTTGGAAATTTGGACATGTAGGCTTATTAAGCATATATGAAGAAACTTTAAATATCTTGTCTTTACAATTACGTGTAGTGCATCTTACTCTTAAATACATTAAGGGTTCAAAAGCAGATGTTTGAAATAGAAATGCTTACTTTGTTAACAAACCCTTTTAAGGAAATTAGTTTAGAATAGCATACATAGTTAGTTAAGTAACCAATTACATTTCTGGTTACATGTTTAAAAATTAAGTTACTTTAAAAGTTAAGAAAAGAACTTGTCTTGTGTGTATAACAGCGTCAATGTATTAACAAAATTAGAATTTATTAATAGAGAGGAAAATTGCTTTCAGTTGGTTTCAAATTTAATGATTAAGAGAGATTATGTAATAGATCCCTAATCTGGATCTACTCATATATTTCAGAACTAATAAGTTTTAATTTATGAGCGAAATTTATACCAGCTTATCTTTATGACATCCTTATTAACAAAAGAAAGAGTTTGCAAGTATATGAGCAAAGACAGAAGTGTTCAGGCACATGAAAATAGATGCGCTATGAATATAAATTATTATCACCAGCACTTTAAAGTACTTTTCCTAAAGTTCACTTTAGATTTTTAAGAAATTCAATCGTGAAGCATATATTTGACACACTTTGTGGTCTAGCTTTTGGAAGAAAAATAGCAAGATTATGATTTTTGCCACAATTTAGAGAAATTCATCTCAGAATCTTGGGCTCAACAGAACTTAGTTTCAAGTATGTATGCTAATTGTGTAATTCTTGTAGAAATTCCGAAAATAACACAGAAAAACATCAATTTGTGATTATTTATTTTGAAATATTTTCATCCAGAAACCTAACTATCCAAACGATATGGTATTCATACGGAATTCGGAATAAACATTTTTTTTCTTAAAATAGGAAAATATCAATCAGTGGACCTCAAAAAAATCTTGAACAGCATTGAGTAATTATTCGACTTTTTCATCCAATATCTTATCGTTAGGAAGATTACCACTCTATTATGCGAAGCAAGAGCGCATATTACTGCACATTATATCAATGCATATTTCCGTTTCCTGAAATTTTTATTTCAAAGAGCTTTTTGAGATCATTATATTTATTCATTTTTTGTTGCACATGTAGTTATGATCTTTGCGTAATGAATAACGAAAAATGTATTAATGTTGAGATTTTCCTATTCCAACAATAGTGTTTTACTTTTGACTGGGAACTACAATTTACGCTTGCATTGTGTCAAAATGTATGTATGTGATAATGTTATCAATTAAATTCTCCCTTTTTTAGTACAATTCATAGTTAACAGGAAATTACTTGCAAAATTATTAAAAAGGGGACCCGTCTTAAAAATATTACTGAGCTTTTGAATACGTCGACTTCCACTAGATTAGACTTGGGTCCTCATTAAAAATAATTTATGCTAGCTAGCTGGATAGCTCAGTTTTATTTTATAAGACATCCATTTGGTGAAAGGTTACTCCTGCTGGTTATTCTGCACACGTAATACAATAAGCACAATAAACCTTCCTTTTCTTTCGGCTCCAATCGTTGCATGTACTTTGTAGACTGAAAACAACGTTATATCAATAAAAAGAAATTGTAAGTATATATATTTACTTAATAATTTAATTACTGTAATATTTAGAGATCAAAACATTTAATTAGTATACAATGTGTTTGATTTCTACCAAATATTTATTTTCTAGCCACTCATCTTATTACATAATCTCTTGCCCGTTAGCTTTTCGAATAGTCAATGGTAATAATTCACTTATTTTAAATAATCTTGAAAGATTCTGACTTCAGATTCTACGAAGTCCTTAACCGCAACTGTCTTTCGTCTATAATTCTTTCTTATGTTGACATTTCCTACTTTCAGTCTATTTAAGTACTTGAGTAAATCGGGAACTCGACATCTCCTTTATCTGGCCTCAATCTCTTTGTGTTGTTTTTAGACATTCAAGTCTGTCAAAAATCCATTATCAGTGACACAGCAGTTAGGCGCCTGTATAATCGAAAAATAATACCAGGTGGAACTTAGTTGAATCTTAAACTTAGTGTTGTTTTTTTTGTGAAATGCCGTGCTTTCTATTATATGAAGTTAACCAATATTCTTTTTCCTGTACGAGCAGATATTTTATTATTACTAAGCAGTAAATAAGTTTCTTTATGTAAATATTGCTTACAGTTCATTAGTAAGCATAACATTTATTTATAAGAACATGTGTTTCCTGCAGAAAGATCAAAGACAAAATGCTTCACTATTTATGAAAGCGAAACTTTACACTTAGGCATTTAGTCTAAAGTTTAAATTAAAGCACTAAAATAAATACAATATATCTTTTTTTTTAGAAAACACTATTACTGAAAATATGTTCAGACTTTACATAGTGTTTAAATTTATTTTGGCTATGCTATTTTTTATCTTGCGCTGTTCATTTTTTTTTGTACTTTACTTTTTTTGTCACGTATCTTATTGTTAGATAAAAAAGGGTCAAATAATTGACTTTTTTTTCAATGAATTAAGGATACTTTAATTTTTTCAATGAATTTGTTTGCTTTATGCAAAAAAACTTATTTACGAGTATTCAAACAAATAAGAAAAATTACCCTTTTGAGAAACAGAAGGATCGAAAACCGGTTCAGAATTCGGGTATATTCAAGTTTTCATTATCAGCCATATTTGATTTCATGACTTTCCCTATATTTATAATTTGCTTCTGTCTTGGAATGTTATAAAGGGAAAAATCGCCAGATAATTCCAATATTTCTGTATAGACGCATTACTTTGGAATAATGACATTTTTGGACTGTTTCTATTTTCCCAAAGCAAAGTACTTACAAAACACTGAATTTGCTGTTGAAAAGCTATTTGCCATAATTGATCAATCCGACAAAACCTTTTTTTTTAATACAAGTGAAGTTCTATCCATTAAAAAAGGTGAAACCTTAATACATTTTTAGAGATGGATGTAGTTATTGAAAAATGAAAACTTCGTATTATATGAAGAAAACTGACATAATATATAAAATATTATTTAGAGATTCCAGACCTAAATCAATGGATTTCATTCTTAACTAGGAGAAATAAAATTCTTAAAACTTTAAAAACAGAATTATTCAACACTAAATCATTTAAATAATTTGAAAGTAATTTTATTGAATTAAGTTACTTTTTTTCTGTCTGAAATGGACTTTTTTCATGAAATATCTTATCTTGCAGAAATAAAGTAGCGTTGTTTTGCGTTAGGTAATTCCTAGAATATATTAATATTTATTAATTAAAGAAAAGCTGAAATAAGTGTAAAAAATATGGGTACATAATGTACTGATAAATGCAGTTTTGACATTCTATTTGAAAATTTGGATAGGATAAAATCTATCAGTACTTTTCTCAAAATAAATATTCCAATTTTCAAATCGACATTTTTTATTCAAAGATAATTCATTTGGTACAGCTAGCTTTAGAAACATAATACATGAAATAATAGGTGAAGTAATTTATTCTATAGTACGAGGAAAATAGAGCAAAATAAAAACTGCCAAAAATTCTCATTGTTGTTTTGTGTAATGAAATGAAGTATTTTTCTTCTGCTAACTTTGAGAACATCAAAGTTGTTATAAATTCAATTTTCTTAAATTTTCCTTCTAGGTCATGCACATTTTGACACATTCTTTTAATCAAATTTAAAACATATTCATATTACTTTTTCAAAAAAAATTTATTTCAATTTTGTTGAGATAACACATTGATTTTTCTTAAGAAATTAAAATAATTTCAGGTCACAGGAAATACTTTATATTAAATAATCATAAAAATTCCAGGTATCTGTCATATAAATATTTTTAAATAGAAATGTTTTTAGACTTAAGAAATGGGGAAAAAAATATGAATTATCTTTTAAAGAAAAATGAAAGAATTATTTGTGTAGTAATGATGTTTTTCATGTAATATTGTATGGAGCAGGTCCAAAGAAAAGTTGATTGCTTGTTGTCAAGCTCTAATCAACTAGACTAAAAAGACGTCTGAAAAGGATAGTTAGTCAGACATTTTAACCTTTGGCTCTACTGTAGAAAGGAGTCACTACAGATATCATGAAATAGGAAACACGTTTTATGTTATTAAATATGGGAAGTTCTTGAGACTATTTACATTTTAATATTAAACACTGGCCTTTAATTGTATCTTCAAATATTAGATTAACGAGAAAATTCATTAAGAACAACGGTAAATAAAATTCATAAATGTTTTGAAACTATTTGCGATACATAAAAATGAAGCAAACATATTAAATGCTAGTACATTTCCAAACAATATAATTTAATATTGGTGAAAACGCATTTGAAGTAAGAATCTCCTTATAACACATCTCTTAATTTCAAGAAGTATTTAAGAAATCAAAAGTAATATTTTTTGTTCACATTTAGCTCACGTGTTATCTTTTCAAAACTTGTCTTCTTGAATGTATCAAAATACCATTTTAAAGCGTGTTTGTTTCTGTGCGTGATAATATTGCATTTATGATGATGAAGATAATGCATTTATGATTAACATAGAAGTTTGCTTGTGTCTTCCAAGACTTTTAATTACAGTGAGCAGTTTTACAACGAGCCCATTTCAAAATAGATCAATGATACATTCATTTACAACAAATTACTTTCTGTAAACATCTGCTTAGAAGGTGTCGAAATTTGGTTATTTCCTCAACTATTTGAGGACAGAGTGTAGTTTTTGTTTCAACAGAATAGATCTCCAGTCCATTGGTATTTGCATGTAATTCGTTTTTTGAGCTAGGAGCTTCCACTCCGATGAATGGGGCGTGAGGGTAACAGTGATTGATCCTTAATCAAATGGCCACCAAGACCTCCGTATCTTGTACCATGCGATGTCCTTTTATGACGGAGTGTCATAACCACTGTTCACTCACTATTGATACCAAAACCTCTGCAATAATTTAAAGTTCTCATTTGTGCAGCATGGGGGACCATTGGCGATGTGATATTACGGAATGAGTGGAACGAACGTGATTACAGATTAGTTGTTTGTCGAGAACAAAAGGGTCACATATCGAACATTTATAACTGAAAATAAAAGTAAATATATTTTTAAAAAGTGTATCACGTATTGAAATATGTGTAATAGTACTGAAATTATAAACATTTCAAATACTGTCATTTATTTACACTAACACTGTATACTTAAATACACTGTCACAATCAAACTTATATTTATTCATATGATCATTGATTAAAATAAAAAGGCTTTTTTATGCTTTCAATTCAAAACAGTGTTAATTAAGTAAAAACAAACGTATCTATTAAATAATGCTTCAAATACCAAGCTACTATATTTTACTTTTCATTCAAAAAGATGGTGGTCTTGTGTGAATATCTATTATTGAGTAGCATAATTTTTAATCCTTAACAATCGTGACTGAACATTAAAATGTAGATGGACAGATCAATGAGATACAATTAAATAATTACAATACGTACATAAAAATAACAACAACAAATAATTACTCGTGAAATTGGGAGAAAAATTCAAAGTTAAAAAAAAAAAGAGGTGCATGAAATTTGAAGTTTTAACTCTTATGATTCATGTAATTTTTATATTTCATATTGGGAATAATTTTTTCAAAAGAGTTTCGTAAATGCAGCTAAGGGGTAAGGACTATATTAAATAAAAAGTTGATGCTTGTTTGCATATTTTAACGATTTATCTATTGGAACTTACTCGTGTCAAGCTTTTTTGTACAAAAAAAAAAAAAAAAAAAAAAATGTAATGTTCCGGCAAATAGTTTATACATTACAAACGTATTGCTCTAACTCTGTAGGTTCCTTTTCGTTGAAAAATTAATAAGAGTTTAACCAATCATTTTACAAATTTCAAATGATTTAAGGGTGCATCATGTACCTATACATACCTATTATATAGCACCTCATTTTACCTATATATACCCATACATACATAGGTTGCTTATTAATGACTCACTGAGAAGCAAAACGATGGCTATTTTCGACGGACTTCACAAATTTAAATCTCGATCAAGGGATGAGGATGACATATGAGCTGGCACATCTTTTTCCAAACTTCCACAAGGCCAACGAGAAAATTTATAACCTCATTGTAATTAAATTGTATGAGCTCTGCTATACATCGAGTCTATAGCGGCTTCAGGGCTCGAAACCATGACGGGACGAAAACAACGACGGCGACGAGTACGAGACAATATATATATATATATGAGGACGTGTCATTAGTAAGTATTTTACATTTCAATATGTTTTAATTTGCTTACCTTAGTGATATAATTATTGGTTTAATTATTATGACTTTTTATAATTATTTTATTTGGTGTTAAAAAAAGTTTAAAGACTATTTAAGTGTAATTTGGTAGATTAAAGTGTCATTGAATATGTTTCTTATGCATTCATTCCTTCCTTTTCGAGAGGGTGAACTTCTGAATTATAGTTTCTTGACATCTTTTTATAATGTAATTTATTGAAGTGTGATGGTTAAAAATGTAATAATCAGTAAAAACACACAATATTCTATTCCGAAGTATGCATCAGTATTATTTACATATTTCCTATTTTTCTAAATTTTGGCTTTTTATTGTTTTTTTTGTTTAGATTATGTAGTTTAAATTTTTAGGGTTGTAAGTTTTTAAATTTCAAATTATCTGATTATCTAAGTAAAATTTTTGTTTAATTCATATAAGTATCTTTTAATCTCATTTTTGGTTCATTATTTTACTTTTTTAGTTTTTTTTCTTCCGACTGTTACATAACATTTGTTTTAAATACTCTTAAAATGTTTTATATTTATTAAATGTACTCTCTCTCTGTAAATATATATATGTATATGTATATATATATATAGTCCCGATTTCTATGACATTAATCCGAATCTCCGTATCGGATCCTTTCGAACATTGAAGTTTTTCTTACTGCAAGTATCCCAATTGCTATGACTCATATGAGAACTAAAAGGGTTGAACGCATGACAACGTACAACGTGTATCCTCTGGTGACATGCACTGGGGCAGTTCCCAAGGGATGGAAAGGAATAGTGTATTTTTAAAGTAGGATTTTACTCGAGTCTTATAGACTGGTTTCGAGCCGAGGGCATTCTTCACAGAAATTGGAGTGCTGACGTGGTTTGAAAGCATATTTTCGATTCAATCCCCTACAGTATTCAGTTTGTAAGGTTTTTATTATTATTATTTTTTTCCAATTTAGTATTATCTTCGAGATGGGATAAAACAAGTTCGAAACCAAATTTCCCGAGAGAAGGACAACTGTTTGTTTTGAAATCCCATTGAAAATATTGATATTATATTTGAAACTTAAGAACTGGTTGCATGTCTAGTCAAAATAAGTGGTAAACTTTATTTATGAAATTGCGGATACTCACTTTTTCTAAAAAATGTTTAAAAGTTTTCCGGATTTTCCCACATCAGGGAATAAAGAACATTATAAACCATATAGAGGCTGAACTCTCAAAGATTGTTAAAATTAATCTGACATATCTCTTATTTTTAATTTTTGTTCATGCACATTGAAATGTAATCCTCTATATTTCTTTTTTGCTGAATTATTACAGTCTTTTAAATTATTATTTTTTATAAGACTGTAATAATTAACTTTCAATTGATCGAATAAATACATAATTAACTCTAAGACTATGTCATGAAAGATAATTTTACAGAGTTAGACAAAAAATAGCTGATTCACTATTTATTCGAAGGATATCTATGACATATACGTCACTAATTTAATTTACTCATAAAGACATCTATTGAACACACATTTTCCTAATTCTGTGCTTTATGAAAGTAGATTAATATATTTGAAAATCCAAGTTGTACTTTCTTTTTGAAATCCTATTTGAAGAGAGAATAAGTATTTCTTACGAATATAACTGATTTATTGAAATAAAAAAAATGGAGATAATTTCTTATTATAAGTATCTATTAAGTTCTTTGAAACTTTTTAATTTTCAATAAATATGAAGTGTGGCTATTAAATAACGTGACTGACACTACTACAAAAGTACTTATACGCCAAATGCCAATGACAGAAAGCTGTTTAGCATAAAGCCTTCTCTTTCGAATGCAGTATCTTTCTGTTTTCTGGAAACGCAAATCCATATACCGCAGCCTTCTCTCGCATTAGTGCTTTTCTTGTACCGCCGAAAAATTGATAAGTGAGCAGCGAGATAGTGTGCATTGTCCCATGAAACTTAGAAAAATCTCTACTAAAACATAAGGTATTCAAGGAAGTGTATGGTAATGAATGTTTATCGTGTGCACTTGTTTTTGAGTGGTTTAATTATTTTCAAGATAACGGAGAAGACGTTGAAGATGATTCACGTCCGGGTTGCCCTTTTACGTCAAAAACGGATGACAATATCGAAAAAATTGATAATCTGGTTTGATGTCATCGTCAGTTAAGTATTCGTGCAATTGCCGAGAACTGTAGGAATAGACAAGAAATTCGCACGGCTTATTTTTCCACCAAGACAATGCACCGGTTAATTCCGTATTGTCTTTCAAGAGGTTTCTAGCTAAGTATAGCATCCCAGTGTTAGATCATCCGCCTTATTCGCCGGATCTTGGGCCATGCTGGTTCTCCCTGTTTCGGAAGGTGAAATCTGTTTTAAAAGGTTCAAGATTTAAGTTCATTAAAATTGTGAAAGAGAAACGGCACGCGTCTTGAAGGAGCTGGTAGAAGACTTCCAGCACTGTTTTGAACAATGAAAAATTCGCATTTAGTATTGTAGAAAAGAAGAGGAATGTATATTGAAGGTGATAAAAAATAAATATGTATGACATCAAAATAAAATGGTTTACAACATCAATCTCCTTATTTAATAACCACCTTCTTAGCTATTAAAAATAAATTTAACATAACCATTTGTGTTCGTCTAGATTATGGTGCCTTCAAGCTAGAAAACTAAGTTATCATATAAGGTATCGTCCACTTCATTTGATCATTTTCCTAAATTATCAGGTCTATGACTGAGTTACGCCAACTTAATCTTGGAGAGGCAATATACTTCAGCCTCTAAGCTAATTTGAAATTTATAAGACATTATTCACATTTATTTTGTAAAAGCAATGAAAATCCTCTAGATACTGTTTGAAGTATACAAAGCTTTCCTAAATGTGTATTTAAGGAAACATAAATGAATCTTAATCTTTGTGCGTGACTACGAATTATGCACATAACTTACTGTGTTTATGTTGGAGACTCTTAAATTATTAAGAATATATACTCCTAGATTTTGATAAACGTTACCTTATGAGTTGAATTCTTGCGGAGTCTGTACCTCACAAATTAAATAGCACATGTATTGTTAATATCAAGTTTTAAATTACGGAATTCATTTATTTAATTTATACATACTGATTTTGTAATGTAGTGTAAAGTGTGGAAGTAAAGAAAAAGGTAAAACAAGTGTGAAAAATAAATGAGAAAAAATACAACATGAAACAAATGAATAATGTGTGAATAAGATCTTAATTATAGATATATATTTCATGGTAGATCTCGGGATTTATTACAATACTTCAGCAAGAAAATTTGTAGTGTACATTTAATCTTATATCGTACCTTTTTGAAAAACCTATTGTAGTCAAACTATTTTAATTGGCATATAAATGGCAGCTGTATCTTAATATAATTCCACAAAATTGAAAAAATAGAAAGTGATTTAAGCTCCATTTATAAATTAAAATTACAGTTAAAATATTTCATTGACTTTTCATAATACATTTATTTCCCGATTTATTTTTCTTTAGCTATGTATTTCTTTCAAAATAATTTCAAACTTTTTATTCAGCGAAATAGTGATTACAGAATGGGTTTATACAAAGGAATAGCTGAACATACAGCGATGGAGTTTAAAAACAGATAAAATAAGGAGTAAACGTACTCCACGCGACAAAAAAGTATTAAAAATATAAAAGAGCAGCAAGTCCATTGCTCAACAAGTCCATTGCTAAACCCAACTATTCTCCAATTTTAATTAATTTTCACATTACGCCATGAAATTATCATATAACGATATATTGACTCTTATTTTTTGTTATCTATAACCTCGTTCGGCTCTCTTCAATAAGAAATGTATTTGTTTGCTTTGGACTGGAAACAAGAATAATCTTTAGTTTACATTTCTTGTGAAAAGTTTTTATTTATTTAGCATAAAAAAAAAAGCTTCTACACTACAGTTAGGCAAATTTTGAAATATTCTAACAGTACTTCAATCTACATGTTGAACTAACAGTTGAGTGATTTTGAGTGCACTTGGGAGAACTCCCGCGAATCAAGAAAGTTACAAGATTTGGATATAAAGTACATGGTACAAAGGGTGACATCTACCACGAGCTCAGTTAAATCATAAGCGTTAGTGGGATTAGGATAACCATAGCTTATTATATATGTTATTTTTGTATTTAATGCGGTTAAAGTAAAATGATTCAAATGGACTGTATTAATGAAAGATAGTTAATTGAAAATTAACAATTATGATGAACCATAAATCTATTAGTTGTTGCATAAGGTGCATTTATGACTTCTTTCTTAAAATCACTTGCCCCTTTTCAACTCGTCGTGAAACGGCACATTAGAAAAACTAATTTCTACGAGTGCAGATTATGTAAATTATAAGAATTCTGTAGTATTAACACTTATAACCACTGAGATATCTAAAGAACTCAGCCAAAGAGGAAAAAAAGTTCTTGACTTACCGATCTGAATGTCCTCCTCCAAATATCAAACGGATTACTGATTTCATCCTGGATTAGCAAAACACATCTCAAACGGAAGATTTCTCTATATCATTAACCATTCTTTGAAGTGTTTCACAGATACTCGAATTTCGCTTGCATTCATTTCTATGCGAATACTCGACAGTTGATTTTCATCACCAAATTCAATTTTAAGGGGACTTAGTACCTTACGAAATCAAAAGTAGAACATTTTGACAAACTTTTTTCAATTCTTCATAAAACAAAAATGTTTGCTCATTTCAGAATGAAACTTTGCCAGTTTGTGTAATAAAGTGCATAGTTTAAAATATTGGGTCAAGTTTTGCTATTAAGTTAATATATTTTCTTATACAACATGAAATATGCGTACAAAAATTTGAAAAATAAATTAGCTTACCTTACGTTACCCACAAGATAACTTTTGAAAGATGTACAGTAGAACCATAATTCTTATACCAAATTAAAGCGAAATAATGACCTTATTCTGTAAACTTCAAATTTTAAATTTACCTTACATTAAAAAAAATTGAAAAATTAAAAAAGTTATCAAGTTTGTATTTAGTAACTTTTTTTTCATGTATCATGTTATAAAATAAAATCTAATCATCCTATTAACAAAATTGAGGTTCACAGAATAAAGATTTACAAGTACAACACTCGTGTAAAATTTTAAAGCTCTGCATGCAAAAGATTTTTTTTAATCCTGTGGGAAAGTGTGAAAATAGCAAACTGAGAAAAAGAGGTTTGTTTACATTGCATTACATAGAACAAGCCACTTGAGACATTTACATTTTTTGTTGCACAGGACGTAATAATTGTCGGATTTTGACTCTGTTTGTTTTAAAATGCTCCTAACATTCAGTACTATTTTTTAAAGTCAAATTTGAAAAATCGAACTTTTGAAGGTGCAAAGTTACAAAGTTCCCTTAACCTGATAACTGAAAAGATACAGTTCTTATCATGTAGCTTGTATAACTTCATGATACGAACAGTATCTTTTAGACAGTATCTTTTATTTTTTTATTTTTTTCGTAAGCTATTCTAATCACTTCAAAGTGAGGCTTACTTTTTCTATGAATTATTAAGTTTAGTAAAAATGTTATCTATTATTTGTTAAATTGTATTGTGAATGTTTGTTTTCTAAGAGTTCTGGTACTATATTAGTTTGTCAAAATAAAATTAGGTCTTATAATTTAATTATAAGAATTTCATTTTAAGAAACAAACTAGAAAATATAGTAGATTTTATTGCAATTATCTGTTCCTGACTAAAATAATTTTTAAAAATTTCATGATTTTTATCATCGAAGTATATTATTCAAGTCATCGATTGATTTTGATGCATTATATCGCATTTTAAAATGCTTTCGTATTTATATTTACAGTTACCGAAGAAATAGTATATTTTATTTAAACTATTATACCTTCGCTACCGAATTGCATAGCGTAAACGAAAGAATTGGTATGCATGAGAGTATATAATTCGTCTTTATAATTATTTGAGTCATTTCATTGAAACCCGTTTTATATTAATAAATAAAATGAACCAGTGTTTAATATTGTATTGAAATTCAATTATTTATACTTTGAAAAATCTCATTGTAAAATTATTCCCATAGTTAAGCATTAGAACCTTTAATTGCACTAATATCATATGTTAGCAGCGAAACACTTTTAACCATAGATATTATTTGCATTCAGTAACCCGCATTTAAATTTGATCTCTTTTACATAATGCATTTAATCAATACATATTAGATTAAAATCATATCTTGTTGAAACATTTTACATATATGTGACAATATGCGCAATGAAATTTTAGTTAAACACTAAACAACATAACTATCGGTTCTCTCATTTCCAGTTAACTGTTTAAAACATGATCAACATTTGCAAACGTTATTTACACATATTCAGTTTCTATTAATTAACATATTTTGAGTCAACTAAACATTTGAACAAATGTATACTGTATTTATTAATTCAGCAATTTTCTTAAATCATATTTAAACTAACTTTAATAAAATAAAATGAGGTAAACGAATTATTACTTTCGTCTTATCATGACTATCTGCTTTCATAGAAAGTAAGCGTATCATTTAATAAGGAAAAATATTGAAATTTAGGAAATGTGAATAAAGGTTAGTAACCAGGAAGAAAATAATGATAATAACATAATTCTTGAAAACAAATTTGGTAAAAATAAATATAAAAATGACATCCACTAAGTTTCTTGATCTATGGAAATGTTTCTGTTGCCGCCTATCTTAAGAAATAGCTCTTACTAATTTAGGACAGAATAACAATATATATATATATATATATATAATTATTATTACTTAACATTATAAATAGTTATATTGAATTAGATCGACAAGTTATCCAAGATTGAATATTTTTAAATAATACGCTGCTCAACATTATAACTAATTGATATATTCTAAAATTATTATTCAAGTAAATAGTTTATAATGTAATTCAAACAAAATACTAAGATCTTCAATTTAATTAAGAGTATTCGTCATATATTGGCAGTAGAAAAATATCTTTATTTTAAACATTTTATAAGCTGTGTGAAAATTTTTGTTTCATTAATTATTTTATTTGTTATAAATTTGAGTCATATATATTAAGTTAAGTTTTGCAGTAGGTTATGATATTAAAACTTATGAGAACTGAATTTTGAAATAATACAGAAAGCATAATAGAAGAAAAAAATTGTTATTTTCACGTTTCTAGACACAAATTATTTGCTTTATCAATCTGACAAAAGGTAAATTTTCCTTTTGTTCTATTTCTTAAAAATACAATGCAATTACCTTTCTTGTTAAAGGAGTTTTCAAAACAATTTAGATTGAAAATCAGCATTTATTGGTGTGGAAATCATTGATAATACTTATTAAATTTAAGCGACGAAGTTTAATTTCTTATGAATGTAATAAAATAAATACATTATTCTGTATATTCCGATAGTTTAACATGCACAATTTAAGACTTGTAGAAAACATTTGCATATAAATTATAAATTTTGCCATAAATATCTTTTTGAAAACTCGAACAAAATTTATTGTCATTAAGAAGAAAAATAAAATTTTTTCATATTTTTTATTGTTCATTCTAACGTCGCACTAGAAGCAATATGAGGTTTATTCGCAACTGAACCTCTTAATTATGAAAGTTTGTCAAATGAAAAAAAAATGATACTTAAACGGCAACCCCCTCAAGCTCTCTCTAAACTTCCCCACCACGCCAATAAAGGATAGTTTGTTTATTTTTTATAAACGTCGCACTAGAAGCAACACGAGGGCTGTTGGCGACGGACCTCGTAATTTTGAACCACGATCAAGTGACGAGGACGACACCTGAGCTGGTACCCCCTTTCCTAACTTCTACACCATACCAATGGGAGGACTTTGGGCCCCGACAGATTTAACGTGCATCAGCCCCGGCTACACGGCGGGTCTTCAGCGGCCAAGGATCGAACCCACGAGTCAACGAAAACCGCAGGTCACGAATCCGAAGCCATGACCACTAGGCTACCGCGACCTATACCAATAAAGGATAGTAAACAAAAGTTACAATAGCTTGCTATTATTTTTGGATCACAAAAACAATTTTTTTTCCTTCGAATTTTACAATTACATTCAATTATTGATTACTGTTATTTTATTCATTTAATAGTGTTATGTCTCTAAAATAATAATCACCACATTGGATCATTAATATTTTAATATTTTCTTGTTGATTGATATCATAAAGGGAATATTAATATTTTATATACTAAATATTTACCATGTGTTTGATCACGTGGCATATTTAAATTATTTCACTAAGTACCATTTCTAGAGTTTAGATAGAGAAACCAAACCCTTCGTTAACTCAAACAGACTACTTTGCACTATACCCGTCTTCTCGAGAACAGCTTGCTAGCGAATTTAGAACAAACCCATCAAGGCTAATTCCTGTATCCTTCTTTTAAGCTTGCAAAATGAAACGCAAAGCGAAACGCAGAGAGGGAAAAATTAGCAAAACGTCCCTATCCCGCATTTTCTTCCTCAACGCTTGAACGAACCGTCGAAACCGAAAGTCGCGAACAGCTCCCCTGAAATTACATTCCCAAGCACAGCGCCACTGTCAGTAAGCGTTTTGTTTCTCCCCGCCATCCGTTGAAACACCCCTTCAGCCGTACGAAGAGTGCGTAATTAAAACATTATTTAAGTAGATGCACGCAAACTGAAGTTTGAGTGAATCTTTCCCCTGTAACGGCCGCTTCTCCGCCAAGCGCCAACTGATTACGCAACAGTTTTATTAAATTCGCCGTTTACTACCTGTTAGCCGTCAGAGGGCGCTGTGGGTGAATCTACAAAATAGTCGCATGGTTCTGAACTTGGCCCAGTGTGAAAGCGGCACAAACGATTACTGTTTGTACCTCCGGACGACTTTCAACCTGGGACCCCTACCTTTGCAACAGTAAACCAGATTCCTTAAATAAAACTTCCTTGTGACTTTTTCGATCTTTTTATAGCTACTGTTCGTCGCGCTTTCTTTTTCTTTTCCCTCCCGTTTTCGTTTTGATTTATTTATTTCATTTCGTTTCATTTGCAGACGATAATGTTTTTACCCACAGGTGAGTGCGATTTTTTTTTATTCTTTATTTATTCATATATTTAAACTGCAAACGATTTGGCTCTTTATCAAAGTGTTTTTGATTCATCTAAGTTTAAATGTGTTTTCCTCCCTCTTTTGCCGATGAATAAGTTTATTTTTCTGAGTATTTAGAAACTGGAGTGAATGTCGGGATGAAAGAAATGAATCCTGGCTATTATATTTATCTCTTGTCGAAAATATGTATTAGTTTGAAATTTTCTCTTTATTATAAACTAACTCAACGATATGAAGTTTATTTAATCTATAGATGTTTTTAATGAGAAAAAATTATATTTAAGTTTGATAAGATTTCCGTATTAAAGTGCATTTTTTAATATTTAATTTCTTTGATAAGATAAATTAATTTCCTTAAATATTTTGCTGATTATTTTTTTCAGTGTTTTTATTTTATAAATAAAAAATGTAATAATGTATAAATTTTTAAAGAATTAAACTTAGGAAATATATTTTTTTTTCTGTATTGAACTGTTTCAATATTTTACTTCCAGCTAAAATTAGAATTATAAAATAAATTTCGCAAATAAATTATGATAAAAATGCACACAAATATACATTGATTTTGATTTTAAAGTATTAAAAAAACATTTATATTTCTTTAGATAACGCTTACTTTGAAACTTATTTAAGCAAGAGTATTTCTTACGAAAAATTTATGTTAGTCTTTTAAAATCATTTTTTTTTCGGAATTACTTCACGATTAGATATATAAGAGTTCGATGTATGTAGTAATATTTTTGATAATTACTTATTTTTCTAAACTTTGAAACATTATTTGCGCAAGATTATTTTGCACGAAAGACCTATATAAATATTTTAAAATATTTTTTCAAAATTTCTTCATTCTTAGACACATAAAAGTTCGATGTATGTTGTAAAATTTTTGATAGCTAATTATTCATCGAGATTTAAAATTCAACGAATTGAGCATTCAATTCGGTGTAAAATAAATAAATATTACAAAATTTCTTCCCTTCGCTATGAGTATTGTTAATATACTGATATATATGTACAAACTATCTTAGATATTACTTTAATTTTTAATTTTTCAAAATTCTGTAAGACGATGTAGTATAACCGAAATAATATTTCAAGAACTATAATATTAGGCTGTTTGCATAATTAATAAATGTGTATAGATTATTGATGGTTCAAAATTTTAAGTATATACTCTTTTTCCATATATTTCTGCTTACTTTGAAGATAACATTATTATAACATGCGAAATATAAAATATAATTTGTTTTTGAAAGTGAAATCGTTTAGAGGATATCTCAAAACAGGCATTTATCGCTAATATATATTAATGAAACGTTACGCTTGAGTAAAAAACTTTTCAAATGGAACTTGTAACTGAAATAATTATTTGTATTTTACCCTCAAATACTTTTTTGTCGTTATTCAATTAAAACATAATATAAACTTATTAACATTTTGTGTATAATATAAACTTATTAACAAGTAGAGTGTTTGCAAATAACATTTTAACAGGATATTAGTTACAAATATTCAATTACAATTAATCAAATGTTATTTTTTAGGAAAAAAATATCTGGAAGTAAAACTTAATTTCGCGTTGTTTTCAATTGTTTCTGTGACGATAAACTTCTCCTCAATTTTTTTCCGACAAAATGTCGCTATTGTAGAATACAGAATGAATGAATTCTTCGAATTTCTTTGATAAGTTTTGATAATTGGTCAAAGTCTTATAATGCTGACTAGTAAATTCATTCAAAGAAATAAGATTTTAAAAATATTTTTTCTCATCGTTTTATTTTGTAAGACTAAGTGTTTTTAATAATTAATGTATGTTTATTTACGAAGATTATTTTGAACTAATTTTATTGTTAATAAAAATTGATAAATTGTTCAGCTCAATATTATGCTGAGTTTTATTGTATTATATTATAATAAACACTTTTTAGTAATCTATTTTAATTACAATAATTTCTTAATTTCCGAAAATTTTCTGATGCGACTTTTATTATTTCTCTTTAAAATGAATATAAGAAATTTTCAAAAATAATTTAATTTTGGTCAGATAATAAGATTAAAAAAAATCAATTAATATATAATTCTTTTTAATTTCTAATGATATTATTATAGGTTTACATCTTATGATAAATAATGTATCTTATGTGTGTTGTTATATTATAAACTTTTTTCATTAATGATTTACCTTAGCATAATAATTTCGTGACAATACAGTGATCCATTTGCAAGCTTTATTTTTTTTTTTACGTTTTTGTGTAATGCCAACGGAATAACATTTAAGAAAAATTTTCTTCAATTTCACGACGTGTGTCAATTTCTTGATGGAAAAAAACACTCAAGCATTGTATAATTTTTTTCAACACAGGGAAGTATCTGATTATTTAGACAATATTTTTGTTCCTGTATATATATTTATGATATGAGGTATGGTCTGAAATGTATTTTTAGGTAGAATTTTATACAAAATCATTGCTATTATTATCTATTTTCAACACTTTCATTGCTTAATTCACTGGCTATGAAATACCTTTCTATATCTGTATCACCGTTTTCTTAGCTCTTCCTTTAATATATATTTTCCAAAAATTATACCAAAACTTTTAGAATAATATTCTGCACTTAGAACATAATTCAAATAAAAAAAAAATACTCTAAAATGAACATAGAATTATTACATTAAAATTTACCAAAAGGTTACGTATAATGCAGATCGTACAAAGGACGCTGGTTATATTCATCGAGTGACAAGTCTCCAACAAATGAACATCGAATTATAAGTCGAAGCTATGGTCAACTTCGAATAACAATAATAGCAATAAAAATGAGCTTCGAATAACAATAAGAATTAAAAGATTCAAAAAAAAGCTTGATTAAAATAGATATACTTAGCATTGTGGTGATGAAACAAAGATGTTATATTTTCCAGAAGAAAAAAGAGCAGGTTACTAAGGCTTGCGAAAGTTTTACACACGTTGTGTATAAAAAATTCAAAAAAATTTATTTGAGATCGATGTTACTAGTTATGCTACTGCGGTTACTACGTGTCTTTATCTTTTGGAGAATAATATATAGTAACCATACGTATTGTGTTAAAAATATTTATAATGCAAAAATTAAATTTTTACAGTTCTTAAAAATTATATTTTCCATTGTTAAAGTTCTTAAAGTTTTGATTTCATTAAAAATACTTTTATTAATATTTTGACTCTTGAAAATTTATTTTTTGCTTCAGATTAAATCTAAATTTTTGTAACTAATAAATTTTATTAAGGCGAAACATATTTAATAGAAGGTTTATAGCTTTAATATTAAATACTTCTCAAAATGAGCATCACTAAGTGAATTAAAACGAATCGGTCCTTTCACAAAATAGCGATATTTAATGACTTTGAAATTGTTACTTTATACTTGGATATTTATTTTTGTTGCATTAATGACGACTGAAAATTAACATTGTTAATGGGTATTTAATGATAATTTATTTCACCATTAAGATAACGCATGTTATTTGCTAAAGTTATAAACAAAATACCATTTCATAGACATTTTCTTTTTTAATATGAAATTAGAATTCAAAAAAGTTTTATTTGAATTGTTACATTTTATAAAGGAATTTGTAAGAGATCTTCAGCGTCATTACGTATTTAATTAATTGTAATGAAAGAAATACGAATTATATGGAACTACATAATTACATTCTAACATTATCTTAGAAACTAAGTATTAGTGTAACGAAATCAAATAAAAACAATTAGCAAAAAATTGTTTATATTTAATTTTGTACTGGAAAATAACTTATGATGATGATATGTTTTTAACGGAAAACTCTAAAGTATAATTATTTATAAAAATAGCTTTTGAAAATAAATAGCTGTGTCGAATTGTTTTAAATGTATCGTCTACATTTAAAGTTACTTAATTAAATGCTTGAAAATTTTTTATTAAAAGTTTGCGTAACGACATATTTTAACCATCAAAGTCCTTTTTACAAGAATATTTTTTGAGAATTTAATTACTAGGTCATATATGGTTTATAAACGTTTGTCTGCAATTTAAGTTATTTAATTAAATATGTAAATAGAGTGCTTTTTTAAATATAAATTGCGTATGTATTATCTTTCGAACGAAATAGTAATTTGATCATTTCTCAAAAATTCGAATGAGGTATTAATGAACGTTTTATAAATTTGTAAATTTTGTTAAAACTTGTTAAATATTTTGAAACATAGTTTTAAAATTATTATTTTAATGCAATAACGGGTTTTAAATTAATTAAATTGAGCAAAGATTATTATTAAGCATAGAAAGACCCTTTTTATATGATATTCAAAAACACACATTTGATCTCAGTTATGAGGAATGTAGCTTTAAATTAAAATTTAAGCATTCTGATCGATAGACACTTCTGTATTTTTAGACAGTGCTTATGTTTGAAGTTTTGAATTTGATTTGGTCTTAATAGATGTTATGAAAATTTCTATGTTTGATTTAATATTTTTTTTTACAATGCATCCGTGTATTTGATCACCGTTCTAATAAACATTTGGGAACGAATACAGAAGAAAATTAGCTCAACTTTCAGAAAGTTACTTTCCGCCCATCACCTGTTTTCGGAACAATTTACTGTTATGAATCCCTTTCCTCCGTAACCAAAATATATCAAGTCAAAACACTGCGCTGTCGTCACTAACAGTGAACTTCGTTCAACAACTTTGGCAATGCTTCAGACACTCCTTCTCACTCTAACTTCAAAAATAAAAATTTAATAAGTCGTTTTGCACTAGAAGGAAATAAAATTTCCTTAATAATTATCATGCTCTGAAGCTTTTGTTCCAAATTATGCAGATTTTAAATTCGATTATTACGAAATTAATTTAGTATCTTACAAAACATTCAGCAGTAAGAATAAAATAGTATGTATAGAATATTTGCATATACTATGCTATGCATACATAATATTATCTGCGATAGATATTTAAATGATATTATTACCAGTGTTATACACAAGCAGTTTTATTTTCAATGTTGTATGTAAATGGTACAATTTATGTTAGATATACATAGTATTACTTCCAGAATATACATACATTTTCATATTAAAAATGTAATATCGGAGTGTTATTTACGATGCTATGTTATATACGATGTAAATGTTAATATTTATAATGTTGTGCGTGAGTGGTATAATTTAGAATGCTATGTATAAATTATAGAATTTGTAATATTGTATTAAAATAATGATATATGTAATGTTAGATACAAATATTATTATATCGAAAAACACGCGTTAACATCGAATTTTATATTAGCATGATATTAGGCATTGCTGATGGATTATATCATGGAAGAACCAAATCTAAAGAAATGACTTAAAATAAAGCAAATAATAATGCAAAGTTATATTAAAAATTAGCTTCTGAGACATAGAATCTTTCAAACGTACTTATATACGCAAATTCTGGACAGTTTAATTCTCTAATTGAGCCTCATGAGTTCTGCTATACTCAAGTCCTTGTTAAAATTGAAAAATTTGTATGGTAGTAAAATTGCGTTACATCGTTGATGTTGAAAAATAGATCATCGTTTTCTCGGAGCTATATAACTGCGAGTTTGTTTTCAATAAGGGTAATAACTTTCATTTACATGTCTTTTTTCCCAGATAGTAAAATATACATTATTTACATAAAATGGTTCATAATGTCCTTTAAAAATATTTCATTGTAAACTAAAAAAATTGAAGTTGTATAGAACGATCCAGCATGTTTCATAAATGTATGTAAAAATGAAATACAAATATATGTTAGAATATTTCCCAAGTTACATCACATTTAATCGGTTTATATACTGCATAATGGTGTTTGTGGGGTAGTATTCGTATTTAAGGATCACTTTAGTGTTACAAGGATATCGTATTTTAATCTCCAGTTTTCGACCCACATCCAGTGAATTTAAGGCTAAACTACATAACCTACAGGCTAATTAAGGCTAAACTACATAATAAACCTTCATTTTTCGTACTAAATTAATTTCATTTAAAATTATGACTTGACTTTGATTTTATCAGTCGCAGAGCGTAAGATTACGATCAAAATACAACATGAATCCTTAATTGCAGTGAAATTTTTTTAAAAGATGATAGGATTTCAAAATATTGCGGTTTCACGGCGACGAGAATCTTTATTTTGAAAATTAATATTAAGAACCAATTTTAGAAAATATTTGTGGAGTGTAAGAAAAATAAACAATTAAACCTTAATTTTGGTGAACTTTTAAACCTGACTTCCACGGCTTCAGTAGCCGATTTGTCCTGGACTTGGATTTGTAGCCAGTATAGTTTCAATGAAATTCAATGCGTTGTCCTGATACCACTCGAATCTCGTCGCTTAGTGGAGTAGATGTGTTTAATTATTCAGGCTCTAATTTAGGTGGTTATGAATATTAGGATAGCGTGTGGGGGGGGACAGGTAATATGTCCTTATTTTCTCATGACAGTGAATTAAAGTATTGATGTCAGTTAACAGAAATTTTCCTGTTGCATCCTAATGCGACGTTAATAAACGATCAATCAACCAATATACGTATCTTGAACAAGGTATATTAAAATAAAAGAACAGATTCATTAATAAGATACACAAACTAATTTGCTTGAAAAACATTTTTTTCGAACACGTCGCTTGGAATAACAAGGCTTAAATACTTGATGTTGCTAAGCAACCAATCCCTGAAGGGATACGATTTGGGAATTTTGAGAAAGATATATCATTCATAGGGTGTCATCTTCGTAGTTTAATCGTACTTCAAAAATGCATTGTAGGAAGAAGGCTGCATATTACATGGAATTGATTGTTGAATTCTTCGTGAGGTGTAGCGTGGAAATTAGGATAAGGAAATATGATCCTAATCATTTCATCGTGTTTTGCACATCCTAGTCTCCAAGATCACCATCAGTCTGTGTGTATTGATTCAAGTGCAACGTTAATCAAACTAACAAATGTATAAATTATTGTTTTTTTAAGATTAATTTTTCATACGCATTCATTCCTTTTCTGAAAATTGGATTAGTCCTCGAAAGAGCTTATTCCATATAAAATTATTTTAACAGCGATGTATTATTTCCTTTAAATATTGGGAAAGTTTATTTCTATACAAGCGCTCGAATAAATATGGTTAGTAGATTGATAAATAGAAACTTACAACAAGTACTTTAATATAAACTACGTACACACAATTCAAAAAGTCTTGACGCAATACTGCTTCTTTCAGAATACAGACACTTGCAAATATTGTCACTTACTTACGCCCACATATCATTTTCCCGGTCTAGGATTCTGTCGGACACAACTGCGTGAAGTTACTGCATATAGAATTCAGGACTATATATTATGAATAGATAGTTCAAGTCAATCCTAGAGATCGTAACAAGTATGTTAAAATGATATGAGAAGCAGATTTACTTCCTAAATAATATTTTAATCGTACATATATTTACTATCAAGGAATTGGTTATGATAAATTTTCTGTTAATTAGTTCCAACACTTACATTATTCATCATTTTTACTAAATTTAATTAATTTAGAAACATTGATTCACATAAGGTTTTGTGTTCGCTTAAAATATATAAATACATTTTAATAGCTAATTAGATTCTAACAAATTAAAAGTTGGGCAAATTTTAGTGTGACATAAGTAGCACGCACTGTTTGCTAAAT
The DNA here is from genome assembly GCA_019974015.1 of Nephila pilipes. Classification (NCBI taxonomy): domain Eukaryota; kingdom Metazoa; phylum Arthropoda; class Arachnida; order Araneae; family Nephilidae; genus Nephila; species Nephila pilipes. The sequence goes on along the minus strand of BMAW01000460.1, from coordinate 69,537 downwards.
GGATGTTAAGGGGGAAATATCGGCTATATTCTGGATTTGATAAATTCACTGATTAGGCACACCCACCAGTTCTGACTTATTATTTTAAAATATTTCGTTTCTGAGATTTCCTTAAAGGAATTTTTCTTTCGAGTTATCCTGGTATGGGTCCACAGTCTCTCAAACTGCTAAAGCTGCATGCCGGAGGAGCTGTGTCTAAAACTATGACCAAGTATCCAAAGGCACAATGTGTTATTCGAAAAGTAGAATCTGTGGATATAAGTGAAATTGTCAGACAGGGATTTGTGAGAAATAACAGGTTTCAAATAATTGATTGTTGAGATCCAATTGCAAGCACAGTTGATAAATTACTGTTTTGATTAGATTTTTAACGCTGTATTACTATAATGCAAACTCATATTTATTAGCATTAATGTCTAAAACATATACAATAGACCTGAAAGAATAATAATAAACAGTGCTTTAATGACTGAAAATAATGTAATTTTGCTCAACGAATTGTCTTTCACTTCGTTTCCCACCACAGAAAGAGTGTAACTGTGTTCGGCAATGTCTCTTGGAAGCAATGCATCTTGACTGCTCAGTTCTAACTAAATTATAAAGGTGGGGCTTTGATTACGTTGGTACTATTGCTTGGTATTCATTAGAATCGGATTCATTTTGAAGGGGTGAATGCATAACGTCTCAAACCTGTTTGAACGTACTTCAGGATCAGGATCTTCCAACGATGTAGACAATTTTCCCTGGCGAATGTTATTTGTATTGGCGAATGTTATCACCATTTTCATGTGAAAGTGGTTAAAACACATCTCACATGAAAAATCGTCCAACACTAGTCGGTTTAGTGAACATGATGAGAAAGTGTGATATAGTGTCATGTTGATCTTGTCATTATTGAACATTAATGGTAATATCTTGATTGACAAGTAAGAGGACCATTTCCTCCTTTTTTAACGTTAGTAGCATCGGAAATTATATTACAAGAAGAATGGTATAAAATACCTTTGTCTTACGTGAGAGAGAAATATTCATCTATTCCGCAACGAATTATTGATATGCGTAATGCTTCTAGTAATAATACACATTCTAAACTTTCATTATTCTCTCTCTCTACCATCTTTAGGTTTAATTCTAAAATTTTGTTATAACTAGAACAATGCTATGAAAACTTAATTTTTATCTTATTTAATATGCATCAAAGTTTCTTAGTATTAGTTTATTTAGTAGTACTGTATCGCTTGAAATTCGTCATCCTCATATTACGAATTCTACTGAAGTTAAGAGGAATTCAGTGTACATAAAGGATGTTTAAGAATAAAATCAAGTATAGCTTGGAATGATATGGAATATTTTACCTGCTTGGAATTTCTATTCCATTTCATTTTTTCTTTGCAAGCGGAAATGATTTGTTTTGAATAATAATTGGATATGCTTTCCGATATTTCCTTAATAACAGCATTTAAGTTTTCTGCTAATCTTTCATAATACTTGGTTAATCTATTTGAATTAGGAACCTACTTTGATTTTTATACACATGAAAGCAGCATATAATTTAAATTCAAAATCCATCACATGAAGCATTAGAAACACTATAACGATAATAAAACTGATACAGCAATTTTGAATGATTGATTGTTTATTAACGTCTCTTAGAACCAGCCCGAAGGCTGTTGGTGACTGTCCTCGCAATTTTGAACCTCGGTCAAGTGACGAGGACGTCACCTGAGATTGTACCTCCCTCTCCAAACTTCAACACCACTTCAATGGGATGACTCGGAGCCTCGACAGATTTAACGTGCATCAGCCCGGATACACAGCGAGTCTTAAGTGGCATCTGAACTCGAACCTAAGCCGCAATGGAAATGACGTCGGCCACGAGTTCTCTACCCCCCATGATTACTAGGCTACCGCGGTCATTTGCCATGGTGATGTAGCAAATAAAACACTAGAAACGATCCCCAGAGATCTCATATATTAATTTATATCTACAGTTCCTCTTCTTCAGATATGAAATAATAAGGTAAGATTCATTTAGTGACATATGAATATTCATTTGAGAATATGTAATCATCTATTATAAAATATAAATTAACTCTTAAAATGGTAAGAAAAAGAAATATAACATTACATTTCCGCAATTCTTTCCCTTTAATAGGAGTTTTGTTCTTGTACCCAATAATGCCAAAAGGATTTCTTTTGAATTCATACATTTAAAATAAAACAAATAAGAAGTAAGAAAAACTACAAGAAACACGTTTGTAAAAATTCTCTTCATTTTTTTTTGTAGAACCAACCATGCGTAAATGATGAAGAACAAGGAAAGGCTATTATCTTGAAATATCATTTTCAAATCCAATTAAATGAAGTTTGAAAAGTTTACAATTGTACTTTTTCGACTTAATTCGATCTCGTGTCCTATGAGAATTTCGGAACAAACAGAGCATAATAGAATATGTAAAATAAAAGAGTTTTTTGCTCATTGCAATTAAATAAAAAATATATGATTTGTTCGGAAACACTTTATTACTTATTCAGACGTTCGATTTCCCTTGAATTGATTAGTTTTCAATTCCTTGGAAAATATGTTTTCCTTCAGAGAATATATTTCATTCTCTCTGTTTGAAATAAATAATATGCATTTTAATACGTTTTATGAAACATCAACCTGTAAAAGTGACGAAACTTTTGTCACGTATTTCATTTTCATCATCAGTGTTTTCGACTCGAAATTTATTTTCTGAATTTAATAAAAAAAATGTAAGTAATTACTCTGAAATTACTTTGTGATCCTATTCCAATGATTTTAGATTTATTACGAAGCCTTTACCTTAAGATAAGGGCTTTTGTCGAGTAAAACAAAAGTAAAAATAGAATTATAGTAAAAGTATTCCATACATTTCGAATTAATTTACTTTATTCACTCAAGTAGCTGAAACGCCTTAGGAAAATAAATATTTCAATTCAAATGTAAAGCGAACTAAATAATACAATGGATAATTGTGTAGCACAATTGCCCATTTTTAGATGTTTTTATTTCATTTTTATCTGATAAACAACGAAATTTATACGAACTATTGAACAGATACGTGTAAATAAATTTAACATTGTTTTTTGTTCCTTAACATTTTCATAGCATTCTTAAGTTTGGATCATTCCTATTTATTAAATGTATTTTTTATACTTCTGTGTAGTTTTTATAATGCAGTATTTAATTAACCATTGTCAACATAAACCATATTGCTAAATTGACTAAATATTCAGAGACTCATCATTTTCCATTAATACTTCTGAATTATTCTAATCACTTATAACATAAATTTCGTTAACAATATGTTCATTAACGCCGATTTTAGGAAAAAAAAACGAGTATTATTGACGCATTCGTGCTTTTGAGCCCATGTCAAATGACAAGGACACCACGTGACCTGTCACCGCGATCTTCAAGACTTCACACCACGCGAATAAGGATCTGGAACCTCTATAGATTTAGCTTGTATATGCCCCGTTATGAGGTGGGTATTTAATGTCAGCTAGACTCAAGTCCATCTATCCAATGAATAAATCTAGTCATGATAAATAGCTCGAGATCATGACTATACGTTTAGAACGATCACCCTTACGAATATTTAAAATATGTGCAGTTTAAAACGAGAATTGTCTAATTCAAAACTATTCCATCCCATATTAACATTAAAAAAGTTGTTATTCTCTTGTAAGTGTTAATTTATTTAAGGATGGATCCTGTGAACAAGTGCTCCCGTAAGAATTCGGTATAATTTTTTTAAAAAAATTGTGATATGAAAGACCAAGATCGTTTTACTTTCTTTTTTTTTATTTTCTGAAAAATGATTAGAGCTTGAGAAACATTCACTAAATTTTTATTTTTAAATTATAATTTTTAGAGGAAATTCTTTTAGTTTTTAGATATCCGTGATTTCATTTATCCATTAAATTTACCTAAAAATATAAAGTAGAATTACTAAGTAAATTAATCTAGTAACCTTAAATTGAAAACTTCAAATTGCTTAATCCCTTCTTAGTAAAATAACAGAAATTTGAATCTACCTATTGGAGCCCTATATAAACTGCTGTTTGTAGAAAATGCAACACCATGAAGGAATCATCAGAATCAAATGAAATTCGCAGCAAATGTCAATTATAGGATATTATGCAAATTAATAAAGTTTCAGAGCCATCGCGCGTGCGCGGCGCGCGCAGCGCCCTCTGAATTGATGCTGAAAGCGTATAAATAAAGTGCTGTAGCGGGACGTTGAAAAAAGTCTATGATTATTTGTTAGTGGCAAACGTTTAGTGAGACCTGAGTATGCCTCCACGACGGAAGAATAAGAAATTCAAGCAACTTAC
>BMAW01000460.1:37729-65162 GCA_019974015.1 Nephila pilipes | reverse complement strand
CGGAACAGTTCCACAGTGATGCGAGTTTGGAAGCAGTGGACCGACGAGCACCGAACAACTCGAAAAACAGGCACTGGACGACAGAAGGTGACGTCAGAGCGCGATGATCGACACCTGCTCCGCATGGCGGTGAATGATCGCACAGCTTCCTCCAGGCAGCTGGCAGCACGTTGGTCTACTGCTACAGGTGTACAATTGTCGGCTTCGTCAATTCGTCGTCGTCTGCTGCGCCGTGGATTGCGTGCAAGGGTGCCTTTATACAGGATTCCCCTCACGGCGAATCATCGACGGCTGCGTCGGCAGTGGGCTCTTGAGCACAGAGACAGGCGAGCTGATTGGCACCAAGTTGTCTTTTCAGATGAATCACGCTTCAATTTGTGGACCCATGATGGCCGTGTTCGTGTTAGACGTTATGCCGGTCAACGCTGCCTTCCTGAGTGTATTATTGAACGACATAGTGGTCGAACACCCGGAGTTATGGTCTGGGGTGCGATTTCGTATCATGGACGATCCAATTTGATACGAATTGAGGGTAATCTCAATAGCAACAGGTACGTCCGTGAAGTGCTACAGCCCGAAGTCGTTCCTTTCCTTCAAGGCATCCCTGGAGCTATCTTTCAGCAGGATAATGCACGCCCACATGTTGCGCGGACTGTTCGAGACTTCTGTTCAGCACAACGCATGCAACTTCTTCCTTGGCCTGCTTATTCACCGGATATGTCGCCTATTGAGCACGTGTGGGATATGGTTGGGCGGCGTCTCGCTCGTGATCCGCGTCCTGCAGTTTCCAAAGACGAACTTTGGTTGCGCATACAAGCGATATGGAATTCTCTTCCTCAAGCAGATATTCAACATCTGTTTGACTCCATGCCACGTCGTATAGCAGCACTTATTGCAGCGCATGGTGGCTGCACCAAATACTGATTTCGGACGCTTAATTTGTTTCTTTTGTTTTGAAAATTTCATCATTTATTTGTATCAGTACAAGTCGTTTCTGCATTAAATTTCATTTGATTCTGATGATTCTTTCATGGTGTTGCATTTTCTACAAACAGCAGTATATATGTGTGTGTATGTGTAATTTAATAATCTCATGTTTCTCAGAATGTAATTTTTCCCCTGCAATTCAAAATATTTTAAATTATATTGTTTCTGAAGGTATATAATGAAATGTTATAAATTCGGAACATAAAGATTAAATTAATGGTGATGAAATTCAATTTTTTAAAAATTTTCATCATACAAATTTTTATCACTAGATATCTTTTGCACTTAAAAATGGCACGGGAAATATTTAATTGAAGTTTTTAAAAAAAAATCAATGAATATCTGTAGGAAACTTATGGTGCTTGGTTTTCTCCCATAAAATTTGTAAAATACTCTAAATAAATTTATTAGATTCACATCATATTTAAAGGGCAGAAGTGTTAAATAATCTACTAAGACACGATAATCTATGTATGAGGTAGGATGAATATTCAAGTTTACATCTTCCATGTATATTAAATAAGACTCTGGTGTGTGTGCAGTCTAATTCCGAGAATTTTCTAGCAAACCTATCTCATAATTGGATAATTTAGGGGTTACGGGCTTTGATTAATGAAACCGTATTTTTTATGAAATCGATTTCAGAACATATGATCATTTGGTTAATGAAGTATAACACCTCCAAGAAGATCGTCAAACCTCTGCTGCTTCAGTGACAGGAAATTAATCAAGGTGTACTTCATTCATCATTTTAAATAGCTTTAAATAGGTGAGCTCGAAACATCAGTTTCTTTTAATTAATCATGACCTCTTTCCCGTGATATCTTAATTAGTGTTCATCCATTGTCTGACAACACTGAATTATTTTCACCCATCCTTTTTTAAAGCTTTCAAAAAAAAAAAAAAAAAACAGCGTTTCTACAAAGATATAGCTGTCAAACCAGTTGATTAAATCATTTTTTCATAATGATTTGGAGTTTTCTCTATTGATTTGAAAGTAAATTTTATTCTATACCGAACAGAGGAATATTTTTCCATTTTTTTTTAAAAAAAAATCCCCATTAATCATTTTGATTACATGGGATTTTTAATTCTATCTATGACATTTGTATATGTCATTAAAATTTAATTCTGATCATTCATTAACTATTAATTACGTTTAAAAATCCCTTCGTAATGCTTTTTTCGAAAAAAAAATTTCTGTGCAAGATTTTGGACAGTTGAAACACAAAATTATAAATTATTTCAGCGGCCTAGCATTTTATAAAGGTTTCTGTTATCGGTGAGATAATTAATTAGTTTAAAATAGAAGAAAGCAATGAAAAAGAATAAACTTGATTTAAAAAGGAGGGATCATGTATTTAAATACAAAACGTCTTATTTTGATGAAATTAAGTTTAAGTTACCCAAACCTTTATATTGAATTGTATGCCTGTTCTTATAATCAATATATAAAAGTTCCAAAAAAAGAATTCAATAATTCATGTAACCTTTTACTAACACGCTATAATTTTCAACAATGCTCTTGATATCCATGTATGTTATAAATTAAAAGAATATTGAGAGCAAAAGGATGAAACATTTCCTAATATTCCCGTACAGAGTAAAACGAAACTAATAGAACTGTTGCTTTTAACCAGTTATTTCTTCCGAAATTGGCGGTCAATGGCGTCACCATTTATTCACTCTCGACAATCATTTAAAAGTTTACGTTTAAAAACAGATTCCAACGAAGCTTCCGCAAAGTGGCGGAATGGATTTTCAGGGTCGAATTAACTTAATTGAATGATGGAAGGCGGCGGAACAATAAGTTGAAGTTGCCGGAAAAGAATTGTTTTACTGAGCTCATCTTCAGTGGAAAATTGAATGCACAATTATTACGTTAAGTAATTGATGCGGACGATAAAGAAAAAAAAGGAATGCTTGGTTAAAAGAATGGAACTGTTGTGCTTTTCCGTTGGTAAACTGTAGGATTAACTTAACGTAATTAACAAAAAGTATTTAAGTATTTTTTTGTTTTGAATTTATGCTTACACATACGTTCAAATGCTTATAATTAAAAAAAAAAAAAATCTTATAGATAATTCTTTCTTTTCTTTCCTATTCATGAAATTCGTAAGAATATGATTTTAGTATCATACCCAAACTGGTTAAATTTGAAACATAGGAAATAAATAAATATCAAAACCATGATAAAATGAAACTAATAAAAATGGAAAATGTTTTCCCTCTTTTGAATATCGTATAAATGGGATTATTTTCAGTTGCAAAATTAATACTTTCGCTCTGTCGATTATATTATTTTAATTTAACGGATTTGTATACAACTGCGTTGCTTTCTTACACTCTAACTATAACTGTACTTTTTTTTACATAAACTGTAGTAGCAACGATAGCGAAGAAATCATGGTCACTAAGTCGCGGCAGGTGTTGTTACCGCCAATTCACGAGTTCGAGACTTGATTCTACTAAAGACCCAACATGAAGGGTCTGAAGCCCATTGAATCTGTCGAGGTTTCAATCACTCTTATTGATATAGTGTGGAAATTGAGAGATGGTGGTGTCAGATCGTGTGTCGTTATCATTATTTGTACGAGACTCAAAATTACGAAATCTAACTCAAATAGACCTCGTGTTGCTTCTCTGAGCGACGTTAATAAATAATTTATCAAAAATATATAAATTTCAGGGGGCGTTGTTAGCTTTGCAATAAAAAAAATTTCATAGAAATATAAATTTTAGAAAAATAAATAAATTGTGCAATTAAATAGTGTTATTACTGAAAGAAATATTCATTTTAAGGAATATAAAAATAACGCAATATCGTTCGCGAAAACAGATACTTTTTCTGCTTATGTAACAGAAATATATATACCATTACTTTGTTATACCATACTCTACACCGACTTCAAATATTTTATCTGATAAAACTCAGTTTGTAAGATTCTTGTATCTAGTTGCGTGTTATAAATGGATACAATGGTGAACATTGTTCTGAAACTTATTAATTAGAAAAGAGCACTCTCTAAAAGGAAGTAGGCTGCCTTTCTCCCTTTTCTCTGGGAAATAATGCTTGTACAGAAGCAATTCATCTGCTGAACTAGATTTGTTCTGGATGAAGAAGGATCTGGGTTTGTCAGCATCTTGACCACGGACAAGAGAAGGCTTTGGAATTAATTAATCATCTTTGCATACTTCTATGGCGCATTTAATACAGACGAATTGTATTCATAAAGTTATTTACTTCTTTTTTGCAATACAGAAAGGAATAAATTTACCTAATATATTTTTTTTTAACGTTCGAATTCTTAACCTATCGCAATGACAGAATAAAATATCTATTAATACGTCACGAATCTTCATCAACTTTATAATATTCTTCATTGCAATATCTTATAATTGGAAGTGGAGTTAAAATTCCGCAGGATTTTGAATTAACGTGGATTGCTCTGAAGTACCTGTGTTAGGAACTGCAATGCGAAAGGGGTAATTGAATTTTCTATCGTCTATTTATTGGTTTTATTGATCATAACTTTTCATCCGGCTTCATTGGAGCAGGTTGACCGAAAGTAACTCATTGTTTTTATTATTACTTGGGTTCTGGAATTCATGGTAGCTTCGGTAGCCTAGTGGTCATTTCTGCAGACTCACATAAGGCGTTTTTTCCATCATATCAAGTGTTCGAGCCCAAATACCACTGAAGACCAGCTATTGGTGGGTTTTATAGACGTTAAATCTGGTCGAAGTCCTTTCATTAGCACGGTGTGGAAGTTTAGAGAGGGAGATTCAAGCTGAGATGTCATCCACGTCACTGAACCGAAGCACAAAATTACGGGTCCCGTCGTCAATAGCTCTCGTGTTGCTTCTCAGTGCTTCATTAAAACACAATTAAATCAAATCAATCCGGTGTATTTACGAATCCAGGTCTCATGGACAGAAACAACACACAAAATGATGGCAACATTTCGACATGGAAGAAATCAATTTTTCATTCGGCAACAAATGTTTGCCAAATCAATACAGACCAATAAATCAGTAACAGATTTATTTTGGACTCGTTTAACCCGTTCGCTCCCAGCGTATCACGGGCGATACGCTGCGTGAGTGCATTCTATGGCCCAACGTATCAATAGAGACACGCTTGATGAGAACGTTTCATTTGATATTTTTAATGTTACCATATGGCGTTACAATACCGCGAAATCTATATAGATAGGTTATTTGGAGTGTTGACCTTGGTGATATGGGATTGGATTTCACTTCTGGCTAACAGGAGGGGGGGGGTAATTGTTAAAAGTACATGCTGCGAACCGGCTCTTTAAATGTAATGACATGATTTAAAGGGTGCACTTGATTTCGGTTTGCTTTTTTCTTTCTTCCTTGCTTCTTGGAAGTTCGAAGGAGAATTTATGGGCCTTTATGGGGGTTAGGGATTAGGCAGATGTTCTCAGCTGTTCGTTTCATTCGGTCAGTTTTTATTTGTAGTGACAGTCATGACGAAAAGAAAGTGTTTATCTGATACTGAGAATTGCGAAATAATAAATGAATCTGACAGTAATGTTAGCGAAAATAATCCAAATCTGTACATAGACATTAAAGTAAAAAAAAATTAAAAGGGAGTGGACTAAGATGTGCCCTTTGCTCAAAATCTTGCGTGAAGCGTCAAAATATGTGTGTAAGACATGTGACGTTGTACTATGCATTGGATTTTTTTTTATAAATATACCATTCAGAAAAATAAGATTTATCTTTTATATCTATATATTCCATATAATGGCACGTCATTTCACCATGAAATGATTGTAACACATATAAATATATTTTGTATTTTCTTAAAAGTATGATTTTTTATGTAATTTTATGCATAAAGCATTCATTTTCGATTAAATCTTTTTTTCTTTTGTATACATTAAGTTTAATGCATTTTATATAATATATGTAAATACCAAAGTATTTTCATAAATAGCTGATTTTAGAGGAATTTTTTCCTCGAATTAGGCTTATAATCTAAAATCGTCTGGACACAGCGTGACACTCCACTGTAAGAAGCCGCCGTACCAGTGAAGCACTTCTTTTTTCTCCCTCCGGTAGCGAAAGGATACAGAGGTCAGTGTACAATGGTAGCATCAACTTGCATTAGCAATGCCTTATCTCACTCAAAAGGGATTTTTTTAAAAACCATCCTGAATTGAAATGAATCTGTTAATGGACAGTAATGTTACAGTACATCATCGATTAAAATAACAATGTACGTAAAACCAGGCTTTTACGAAAGTATTTAAGGTTTCTTTTAAGCCTGCGTTTTGGAAAAAATGTGATTTTTTTTAAAACTGTGATTTGTCAAAAGTTCCAACCAGGATCATATTATTTTATATAAAAAAGTACTTCCATTTTATATTTTATTATTAAAAAAGATATCTTTAAATGTGCAGGGAAAATGTGTAAATGTTATGCATAATTATTCTTTTGCTATTGATTTTTTTCATAGGTATTCTTGTGATGTTTGTCTGTTATTGATTAGCTCTTGCGCTATATTAAAAGTTTTTATGTATTTCATTTGGTGTGTGTGTGTATAATGAAATTTTCTATCGTTAATTCAACCAACTTCCCATCGAGCTAGAGCTCTGAAACTTTAGGAATCGTTCTTACTCGCCTAACAATGCAATATTTAGACATTTACGACAAGTTTTAACTAATATTTTCTTTAATAATGCAGTTTAGCCCAGCCGCTTGACGCGATTTCAAAAATGGGCACCAAAGTTGGCGATTTTTTTTTTGGCGGAACGTTAAGTCCGAAAAACGGAACAGGGTAGCCACATTTGGCAAAATACCGCCAAATAATTCCTGTCTCCAAGAGTGGTTTGACTAAACTGCATTTCAACCATTTAATTTACCGGATGAATTAATTTTAGTTAGTTTTAACGTTTTTATGTATTTCAGTTGCTGTGTGTCTGTCTGTGTGTATCAGTGTATCATCAAATTTTCGATCGTTAATTTAACCAACTTCACATGAAGCTAGAGCTCTGAAATTTTGAGAACCGTTCGTACTTGCCTAACAATGCAACATTTAGATATTTGCGACCAGTTTTAACTAATATTTCAATAATTATTTTTAATACACTTTGCTACCATATGAAAACGTTGGTTTTTTTATCTCGAATTATTTTAGTTTATAATCAAAACTTTAAGTAACAAAACACGGTTTAAGAAAACTCATGACTAAACAAGCGAAATTATTTACTATCAGTGTCGAATAACTAAGGTCGCTTTCTTCAGAGTTCCACACTAACTCACAGTCCTACTTATAATTTAAGTAACACATCGATCAATAACTCCCGAGTCTAAAATTGAAAACCACATTTTTTTTGCAAAAGTTTTTTTTATTCATCAACATAACACCTTTTGTTAATCACCTTTTAGGGTGATACAATCGTTCCAACGCTTTTTCAAATTTTTTTTTTTTTTTTTTTCCCCCAAATTTTTTTTTTCCTTTTTTTTTTTCGCAAGAAATCTTTTTTGTTGCGAGTAAATAGCGATAAACAGCTTTCTGAATCATCGACTCGTTGCTCCATCAAAAGCAATCGCGGCACCCACTTGGAAAAAACCTTTTTCACTTCACTTCAAAAAACCTTTTTCCTGGTCCGATCGACTTAAAATTTTGACACGTTTCAAGCAAAGATTAGTACTCTAGAAAGACCTGGTTACTGGTTTACTACGAGCGCCATCTCTGGGTTAGTCTCGGGAGTTATTGATCGATGTATTAGCAAATCTCGTACAAAGCTCTTTGCTGTTGATTTTAGAGCTATATTCGATAGTTATGACGTAGATTAATGCTGTTAGTACAATTTAATCCGTTCCATCAGAATAACTTTGGGATCATCACAATACTCGGGCTACCAATTCTTAGCCTCTATCGCCCTTTCATTCTCTCCTTACATATATATCATTATATCTAAATCATTTCACTTCATTTCTACCTGTATCTAACATAATCACGTCTGAATTTGCAATTGAATGTTTATACAATTAAATTGTAATTTTATGCAATTAAGGTCTAGAGAAGTGTCCTAGGTTAGTGGAGAGAAAACCACGATTAGCCCAACGTCACAACCTGAAATTTTCTTTTATGTAATTTGACAATTGTTCATTTTGCATTTTAATGCAATGTATTATTATTTACTGGTTTCAAGTGAAGAAACAATTGTAATCAGTTCTATGTAAGAAAATTATCCTGATTCCTAATATAGTACCATCAAAAAATAATTAACAGTACTAAAAGCTGAAAGATTTGTTATGAATGCAAATGGTTCAAGTATCTGCAATACTTATTTTTAAAATTATGCCTTTGAGATTCATATTTTAACATATATTTTTGATTTTGATAATTTTCAATTTATACAAATTTAATTTCGAAAGAGGTGGAGACTTTGTTTTTTTAATGTTCGAATTGAACTTGATCATAAAATTCAAATTTGAATGTAATAATAAATTAAATAATCAAGATGTAAAAGTTCAATGCAAAATTTTGCAAAGATCAAATTAAGCCACCCAAGGTGCACTTTTTCATTAATTATTCTTAAATTACTCAATTAAGTATAAAAATTAAAGTAAACGGTGAAATATCAAGAAATGTAGAATGATTAACTCTTGCGATATTAAAATTAAACGGAACGATAAATTATTATACTGAATATATTTAAGCTATATGTAATTAAAATTAAAGCAAACGATTAAAAATTGAAAAATGATGTGGTACGCCAAAAGTGATTCAATTAAAACAATGGCCCGTGGGTGGCTAATGAATAAGATGCGAAAATATGATTGCTGTGTTTATATCATACTTTATTATTACAAATGCATTAAAATAATGCCAAAAACAACACCTAAACAGAAAAATAACGTAATATTTTTTTTCTTCAAATGAATAAGCGAATGCCACTTTAAAGTATTCTATTCGTAGGAGTCGAAGTATGTCTTCATACAATCTAATAAAAATATTCTGAGTTGTGACTCAAACCCGTAAAGCTACCTACGGAGAATTCCGTTATAACACGAGCTTTGCAATATACCCTTCACCCGGAATATTTCTATGAATATAGAAGAGATGAGGATTGATCCAAATTCTAGGAATTCCCTCGTAGAGGTTAATGCTATTTATATATAGGAGGGTATAAGAATGTTTTTATGAGAAAATTTTTTCTTTCTCCTTTTGGAGTTTCTTTAAATATCTTAGCGTATTGTTGGAAGTTTGCGGATGTTATGAGTTGAAAAAGAAATGACAATTTATTTGATTACTTCAATATAATTTTGAGTGCATCGCATATAATTCAATATATAATTCAGTGATTATTCAATTAAAAGTTTTTGAAAGAAATAATTACTTCATTTTGGGAATAGTTAAAATAATAGTTCGAAATGTTAAATACACATTATTACTTTAAAAACAACAGTATTTTATCGTCATAGTGTTAAACTAATGAAAAATAAACAATTAAACGCGTGAATTATGTTGGGGTAGAGGGGCATAACAATACGACATATTTATGGAAAAAAAATTAGTTATTAATTGCCTAACATCCTTTAATTAAGACTTATTTTGCTTTTTGTATGACTTGGTAATATGACAGATAATTGATCTTTATATTATTTACACTTATATTTATGCAATTAAAATGAAGGAATAATATGAAGAAACAATAATGTTAAAACTTTTATATAATTTTATTATAAAAACTATTAAATTAAGTAATGGAATAATATTTGACTGAAATGTTTTTGTGATGAAATAATATTATTATTAACGTAGTGTAGACTCAATATGTTTGTGCATGAACCTGTCTTTTTATATGCGTAGTACTTAATTTGAATAGTTAAATTAAGTTAATTAATTAAAAAATACAATTACAAATACATTTTTCCGAATTATTTAAAATAAGTATTATAAAAACATTTGCTATGTACAATTTGGAGCATAATTATTGCACCATAAGCATTAAATACCTGTTAATTGAATAAATGGGGCTTTTTTAAAGGAAAACACTTTTCATAATTTTTTTTGCATTAATGAGTCTTATATACATAAACATGTTTCATCTAGGAAAAACTGTAAAATTATATGATTTAATGAAAATTAGTTACTGATATTGCTTAGACGATGGAAAAAGACGGAGAACTATCACTAAGTTTCAAGTTTGTTAGTTTATAACATGGGGGTCTATCGAATTTCCCTCTTCAACTAATACTTTAAGGATTTTTAATGTAATGTTGTTGGAATTGAATAGCTTCGTCAATAAATGAAGCGTGATTTAACGAACATTGGATTAAAATAATTGAAGTGTAGCGAATACTAGCAATATTCTAAAAGTAGGTTTAGTCACATTTTTGAAACAGCGCATGGTACACCAGATGAAATAAACAACCACAATGAGAATCCGCACCCATTGTTCATTCTACGACGGAAGTAGCGTCAGTGTAAGAGGAATAACGCATGCGCAGACCGACGAAAAGAAGAGAGTAGTGGAAGACCAACGTGCCCGAGAGTGACAGACAACGTGGTCGGCAATGGATGTGTATGTGCTATTATACGGTGTGATTGGGCATGTGGGACTGGTGTGTCCATCATCTATGAACACCTACAGACCATGTTTGGGAAATAGGTCACGTCTCATCAAATGGCTGGACCCTAGAATTGTATATTCAGTTCAGGAAGGCATAGTGTGGATGATAAAGATCGAAAAGGGTGTCTCTCCACATCCAAGAATGCAAACAACACTGCTAGAGCACAGGATATTGTATTAGCGGATAGGTACCTTGTGGTGTCAGACGTATCGTAAATACTGCACATTAGTTGTGCTCAGGTCCATCCAAGACAAAGCTGGCCTGGAGCTGGCTGTGCTACAATTCCTTTGATCGCAAGGCACAGAGTTTTAACAGAGTGGTTTCTGCAAAGTAATTGCATTCTAGGACAAATGCCTCAATGTCAAATGCGACTATATCGAAAAATAGGTCAAGGTGTATAGTTCATGATAACACGGTTTCCTTTTTAGCAATGGAAGTTACCGTGTGAAAAATGACGAAATACACTTTCGGAACATCCCTCGTAGAATTTAAAAATTATGTACATTTCTAAGTAGTGAAGAATTTAGCATTAAAGGGAGCTAGTAACTTAGACATTGGGAATGATAGTGAACTGAAGTTATAAATGTGAGATATCTATATCATACATGCGTCGAGTAAAGACCTTTGTATTGAACATAGAGATGATCTGCAAATGATCAAAGATATTCGAATCCTCACCTATAAATCTTGTAAGATCTCGAACTCAATTGGTTCGTTAAAATAAATACTAAATTACTACGTTAAGCGTCAGAGAAGACGCGTGGGGAGAATTTTTCAAAATTTTCAATAGCTTAAGGATCGACTATTGATTATTCACAGAAATGAATAAATAAGTTTGCTATCATTGCTTTGTGACTTTCTGTTCATTTAATTATTGATACGTGGCTATTTTAAAAGCTGATTAATTATGGCAAAAGTAGAATGTAATAACGGGAAGTTATACAAGTTTTAAAGGAGCTTGGTTTGATTGTTGGTAGTGCTTAGAATTACATTATCTGAAATTATGGATACAATTCCAGGCTATAACACATGGATCAATAAGTCCCGAGACTAACAAGACGTTTTTTTGCGATTTCCTCCTTCAAACTTTCTAGCAAGTCAAAATAATAATCACTGTTGATCGATTTACCTTTTTCGAGGTAGTCAATGAAAATCACGCCATGCGTATCCCAAAAAACTGACGTCATGACTTTGCCAGCTGACTGCTGCGTTTTCGGACGCTTCGGACGGCTTTCGCCAGCTGTGCGCCACTCAGATGACTGCCGCTTTGACTCTGGAGTGTAGTGATGTATCCATGTTTCGTCCATGGTCACGTAACGACGCAAGAAATCTTTTTTGTTGCGAGTAAATAACGATAAACAGCTTTCTGAATCATCGACTCGTTGCTCCATCGAAAGCAATCGCGGCACCCACTTGGAAAAAACCTTTTTCATGCTCAATTTTTCATGAAGGATAGTAAATACACTTCCATATGATATCTGTGTCATCTCAGCAATCTCACGGAGCATCACTTTACGATCTTTCATTATAATTTTTGTCACTTCACTCACATTTTCCGGTGTAACGGATTCCACAGGTCTACCCGAGCGTTCCGCGTCATTTGTGTCGGTACGACCACGTTTAAACTCGGCAAACCACCGACAAATCGTTGCTTTTGATGGACAAGAGTCCGGGTAACATTTTTCAATCCATTGTTTTGCTTGCACGGTGTTTTTACCCATTAAAAAACAATGTCTTATCAGAACACGAAACTCGGTTTTTTCCATTTTTTAAACAAACTACAAAACGACTTTACTCCAACCTCGATAACTCAGCTGTTTCTGGTCCGATCGACTTACAATTTTGACACGTTTCAAGCAAAGGTTAGTACTCTAGAAAGACCTGGTTACTGGTTTACTACGAGCGCCATCTCTGGGTTAGTCTTGGAACTTATTGATCCATGTGTTATTTATAATCACCAGGAAAAACATCCAATGTAGCCCAACAAATTCAGTGGAAATATGTGCCATTAAATGCACGAAGCAATAGTTGTCTAGTGGTCAATGTCATGGTCGGTATTGTATTGTCGGCTTGAATCCTGATGCACAAAAATATCCATCCTACAGCGGGGCTGATCCATGTTGAATCGGTCGAGATTGAATGTAAGTGCTCCTTTTGGATTGGTAGGGAAGTTTGGAGATGGAGGTGCCAATTCAAGTTTCGTACTCGCTACTTCACCATGGTGACAAATTACGAGATCTCTAACGAATAAGCTCTCATACTGTTTCTCAGTATGACTTAAATAAGCAATGGAACCAAATGCACAGAAACTTAGCGAGATAATTGCTACAAGGTTCACTCATAATTTAATTTCTGTGTCTGGAATATACTAATTTTTTAGTGGAAAATATGTCTTAACATATCCTAAATGGTGGTATGTATCATCCCTCACACATTTTAATCCCTTGAGGGTCAGTAAATACAAACATTAAATTTTTGCAAGACTTCATCTGATATGCATTAATAATGTTAATAGGATACAATATCAAGCGGTAAAATTAATTTTTATTCATTTCCTGATTTTTAAGACCCGGTATAAATAATTTACCCCTCCCCCCTCTAGGACATATTATTTGTACACTACCAGTTTCGTATTCCTTCGAAGAAATAATAAGTACTTTAATAAAAAATTATTTTATTTTAGTTAGTTTGGCAAATATTAGGATCATAAAACACTTTTGAAAAAATTAGAACTTTATAATGATGTATTTTTATTTCTAAGAGTGATAATGTGAGCGAAAATATGTCAATTTAAGTATAGCTTTTTTAGACTAACCCCCTGAGAGCTCTAGAGGAGCGCTATTATAATTATGATACCACTTAATTTAGAGAAGGAAACCAATACTTTATATATTTTTTTTTGGACTAATTAGTAGTATTTTCAAAAAAATTTCAAACATGAATAGTGAAATTTTCAAATCATTTCAGAAAGATTTCAATGAGGCATAAAACACCCACTTGTTAGGAGCTTTCATTAAAATCAAAACAATAATTTTAATAATTATTCTGCGTGGTTCTGCAACAAATAACAAACAAATAAACAAGTAAACAAATCTATAAGCTACGATTTGATGATAAATGTGTGGGAGAAGAGCGTATTTTACTAATATTTTTAACGCGCTAAATATGTGGTATAAAAAATATACCACCGCGCCCTTGAAAGTGTTAAAGGATAACCTGCATTTTGTAGATCCAGGAACAGATAAGTCACAGTAAAATTGGACATTGCCCACTTCATAGATGTATTCAGATTCAGTGCATATATACATTCTTGAAGAAAAATGGGAAAGCTATTTTTTAAATCTCCAACACGAGTTAATATTACCAATTTGATAAACACATGAGTCTTCTGTAGAAAGTATTACTCGTATGACCATTTCATTCTAATGAAATTATTGTGAAATATGGAAAGGACAATCTTCAACCTTATGCAAGGTGTTACCGGGGATTTGTTGGAGATAGTTCTTTTTCACGGATGATAGCATGATTCGATGTATATCTCATGTGGTCGATGATTTTATGGAGGAAAATAATATTCTCCTAATGAAGTAACGGAAGAAATCTCAAACCCCAATTTCTTTGAATATGCTTAGAATTTTCTAGGACAGCCATCCCATGACACCAAATGAGCTCAGAAATTTCCCATATGAAAATTGTTACCGTGAGAAGGATGGAATTTGTTACAATATATATACCAGTTGGGATCAATAACTTTATTCTCAACCCAACACCTCGGTCAGAGACTTATAAAGCCACATTCCTTACTAATTTAGTTTAGTTTTTATTAACATCGCACTAGAAGCAACACGAGGGCTATTGGCGACGGACCTCGTAATTTTGAACCATGGTCAAGTGACGAGGACGACACCTGAGCTGGCACCCCCTCTCCTAACATCCACAGCACGCCAACGGGAGGACTTTGGGCCCCGAACAGATTTAACGTGCATCAGCCCCGGCTACACGGCGGGTCTTTGGCGGCCAAGGATCGAACCTGCGAATGAACGAAAACCACCAGCCGCACGTTCACGACCTTGACCACTAGGCTACCGCGGCCCACATTCCTTACTAAGCGAATGACTCTGGAAATATCACATATTATGTTTGTGGCCAGACTTTTAATCAAATTTCTTTATCTTTATTAACGTTATTGTTTTTATTTTGCTTTATGATAGTATCAGCTGTTTGATAGTATTGGGAACGTATTTACATATTTGTCATAGTTATTCAATTTTTTTTTTCTCGTTAGCATTTGTTTTGAATTTATAACCTGATTTTGAATGTTACATTATTTATATTTTCTCTCACTTTTCTCTCTAAAAATTTGAATATGTCTGCGTTTATCTGTTGTTGAAATTACAGAGAAAAGAGTAATAATAAATACTGTTTAAAGAAATTGTTTTAATACGTTATTAACTTTTTTTTGTTGAATTGAATGAATTCACTTAATAGTGAGAAAAGCGAAATTTTTCGAGTCATATGCAAATTCGATTATCTATATCTAAACATAAAACTCCAACTTCAACTATAAACTAAAAGACTATTTTCTCAAAGAACATTTAGAAGAACGATGAGTATTAAACGTCACTTTAAAAGAGAAGTTACCGCCAAAAAGGGGTCATTTACTATAATAATATGTTGTTGAACATAGAAATATATATATTTTTCCACCTCATATATTTCTGCAATCGTTAAACATTCAAGATATTGCCATCGAATTTCCCACTCTTTTATTTCAAGTTAACTTTTATTCAAGTAGTCATCAATATTCAAGAATGACAAAACGCATTTTGGGAACGATTTAAAAGGGTCTAGCAAGACATTTACTTGAGCCAGTTAATTCTTGAAAATTCTTTAGAGTTTAAAATATTTCAATTTTATGCTATGAAATATTTTGTACTGTTTTTTGAGACCTTTATTGATAAATAGCATGTATTTCTCTTAAATGCAGTTTCTCTATAACTTATCCATTTATTCTAAAGTACACTTAAAACGTTAGGTAAAGATATAGCAAACGTGTGAATAACAACTAAATTTGTCGATGTACGTTTAAATTCTGTGTCGAAACAAACTTAAGGTAATTTACTGATAATGGCATAAGTTTATAGCAAAAGTTAAGTAAAATATGCTTTTAAGTTTTCGAATTTTGTCTTATAACGTATATCAGACTGAAAATTAAATTGATAGGTGGCACAACGATTTGAGGTGATATTTTTTTAAAACATATAAGCTATCAGTGAAATATTTATCAGTAATTTGGAAATAAGTTAGAGTCATAATACGAAACAAATGTAAATGAAGTTTGAATTCTTTTTTAATAGCTAACAAAAAATTAAATTTTTTTTTGCATCGTATGGATAATGGATAACAGTTCTGTTTAACTTCTTTAATGTTTATTAACTAGATTTTTTCATTCGCAATTATTAATTTTGTTGGTAAACATGCAACGAAAAATTGCTTCTGTTCAGTTTTTTTTTCCACCGACTTTTCAAGATGCCTTAAGCTTAATATGAATTAAATAAGCTATGAATTATCATTTTATTATTACTATAAACTAAATTTTTTTGATCGAAATTTAATGCATTTTATATAACCTCGTTAGAAATAGAAAATCAGTTTCTTTTCTTAGTTTCTGATCTTTTAGTTTACATCTGATTTCTTAAGCATTCAGGAAGCATTAAACTACAAACTGAGTAAAAATGCATACAAATTTCAATAAATATTAGAATAATCATTAAAAATATTACAACCTCGATGTATTTTTGTATCACATAAATTAGATGTAATTTCAAAAAAATTTTAAATTTATTCCGAATTTTAAAGTGTGAAAAGATGCGCCAGTGATAGAAACCAATAGAAATTTATCGAAAGAATTTTAATGCGAAATGTAATACATAGTATGCTTTAATTGAATTCTTATCTCCGCTTCTTATGCAATTTTAAGGAAAAAGCTAAATTGTAAAGTTTAGAAAACTATACTTAATCACGTATTGTGTTTTGTGTATTTTTTAAGATTTTGTTAACGATGTGTAAAAGTTCTTATTAATTAGGTAGAGTTTTAGTTTTTATTAAAGTCGCACTAGAAGCAACACGAGGCTATTGGCGTCGGACCTCGTAATTTTGAACCACGGTCAAGTGACGAAGACGACATCTGAGCTGGCACCTCCTTCTCCTAACATCCACACCACGCCAACGGGAGGACTTTGGGTTCCGAACAGATTTAGCATGCATCAGCCCCGGCTACACGGCGGGTTTTTGGCGGCCAAGGATCGAACCCGCGACTGAACGAAAACCGCCAGCCGCGAGTCCACGACCTTGACCAATAGGTTACCGCGGCCCATTAGATAGAGTACAGAATAATTCCCACCTATAAGTAATTTTTCGTCTGTTCTAAATGTACAATATAAATATATGCCCTTATATTTGAACTTAATATTTCATGAATACAATATTTTAAAATCCAAAAATGGTAATAAAATAAGAAATTGAACTTTCAAAAGGAATTTGTTCACCATTTGACTTAGCAGTTACTTTAAAACTGTAGTATTAGAATATTTCAAACACACATCCCAAATATTATGTTGAGTTTGTAATATTTTAATCGATTGCTAGATGCAACAATGTAATTCACTAAGCCAATTTAGTTAAGGCGTCAAATTGGCAGACGATTTTGTGTAAAAGTTTTCCTGGAAAATATTAATTGTTGGAAATTGAAGAAATATTAGACGAGTCTTAGGTCAAGTAATTCAGAAAAATTTGATAAACTAATTATAAAACGATTTGTAATAGATTTTACTCGTAAAACTGAACTGGTTTTTGTAAAATTGTTATTTACACTAAGACAGCACTCTTCTTATGAATTGGATATCTTACGATAGATATGAAAACCATGAGTCAGGAAATATTTTCAACTTTTAGCCATTTCCTCTGATTTATTTTTTATTTGTGTATATACTAGTATTAAGACAAGAGACCGAGAATGAAAAATATTTTTTATTCATATAAGAATTTTTTTTTAATAAATTTAATTTATATTTCTATTCATACATTTCCAACTTCGCAAGGTAATTTTTTCAATAAAGAAATTTAAAATTTTCCTTTTTTACGTAACAACGATTTAATACATGAAATACACCAATAAATAATAATTTAATATTTGAAAATTTTTGGTGTAATGAACTATTAAAATACAATCCTTTGAAGTTTATTGAATTCTGTCAATACCCTATCATAATTATATTAAGAAAAGAAAAGCAATTACATAAATGATACCAATTTATCTATAAGCATTTCATTATGAGTGAAAAAATTAAATTAAATTCCATTTTATCTTACACAGTATTAGTTACCCTATATTTCAAAAAAATTATTAAATGATAAAAAAAAACTGTTTCACCAAAATTCAAAATTAGTGAAGCTCGAAATCTATCTTAGTGTTAACAAAGCATTTGTCCAATTCTGTAAGATACATCTTCATTATCGAACCCAGATGATGCATTGAATTCATAATAAAGCATGTGCTGTAAAGGAACATAAGTATTCTAAGCTTTAGATTTCTGAAGACAAAGTGGAAATATCGGTATTGTTCAATTTTGTGAAATTTGTAAGGATCTTTGAATTCACATGCGATTCCTTCTAAGGTTTGTGGGACAACTGATTACCAAAATCTCTTGGAATATCTAATCACAAACACAACAAACTCTCCGTGTTTCTACTCATTATGTTTGAATAGTGATTGAATTTCTTGTCTAAATAATTACGGAATTCTCAATATAGCCATGTTTTGAGAAGAACAACATGATAAATATAACAAATTGTACGCTCTGTTTATAAAAAATGTTACCTCCGAAACATAATTTCTTCTAAAGAAGCTCTTCATGAATGAAAAAACGATATGTATGAATGTTACTTGTTTTTTTAAAATTGATTGAAGCTTTTCAAATCCATACGGAGACAAAAATTTAATCGAGCAAAATGGTAAATATACTTTTAAAGTATTGGGAAATCATCGATTTATTTATGAAACCTTCGATTCCTTTGTGAGATTTTTTCACACCTCTATTCTCTTTTAGAATGTAATATGGTCCAAACAGTGATTTAAATGTTGGAAATTTTATTTCAAACATTTTTACATCATATTGGATATAAGAAAATTATTTTCACTCTTTGCTTTATTTTCCTGTTAAAAAGTCTAAGACTTTAATATTAGACATTCTATAAAAGTTCAAAAATATAATTCGTTACCTAATTACTTCTTAACGATTTCCTTATAAAAGTTTTCTTTATGAAATTCCAATAAATTTCTAAAAAAATACTCAATAAAAATTAATTTTATGTATTTTGATTGCTTAAATTACATCAGAACTTTCTCTTAAAAATTATCTCTCCCGCAGCACTTTTGTTGACGATTTGGAAATATATATATACTCCGAAGCTAAGTATTCCGAAGCATTCTGAAAATTAAACCCATAAGATAAATTGGTAATTTAGGTGGTCAAGCCATTAAAATTATTTAAGTAAATTTAATGTTGGAAGTCATTAAAATACATTCTCTCAAAGTATGATGTATCAGCAAAATAACTCAATTTACTAAACTATATTATTTAATTAGCTGAAGCAGCAAATAACAAAGATACCATTTAAGAATGCTTTTATGAACATATATCATAAGATTTTAGAATGGGTTAAATTGAATGATTTTTAGGAAATGATTTTTTTTCGCTGAACATTTTAATGTATTCATCATGATACATAAGAAATACTTATGTCGTGAATCAGCAAAAAATTTAATATTTATGAAATCAGTTATAAGCGAGCGTATAGTTCGCATTAAAAATATTATAAATAAGATCATTAATTTAATGGTCCATTTATTAATATAATACTATATTATTTACTGAAAAAGATGCTCGTTGTTATTTTTGATAAAGTCGCTTTTTCACGAGATTCACTTAAAGGGCGGAGCTAAAATTTCAGCATAGAATGGAATAACAAACATATTTGGAGAATACTTTAGGCACTGTAGAAGAAATGTCAATTAGCAACGTCCAGAAATAAAAAAAAATGATGTAAAAGAATATCAATTTCCTCTCAGAAAACATTTTGTAAGTCATCGTTGTATCATAAAGCTTACAAAAGAAAGCCGGGCATTATATCGCTATTAAAACCATCTGTTACGACAGCAAGAAAAATAATTGAAACTTATTATTATAAAAATTAGTAAAGAAATAGAATAAATTTAAAAATAATACAGAGAATATTTATCATGATAAAAGAAACAAAATGATGCAAAAAACCGTATGTTTTACTAAAAACTATCAAAAACAGATGGAAATATTTAAACAAAGAGTGAAAATTTATTACATTGTTTCAAAATATTAGACATTATTTTAATTAATTCATAATATAGAAGAATAAAAATTTATCATTGAGGAAAATGGTCTCTAAAAGAAATATTCATAAAGCAATGACAACCTTTGATTCATCAATCAGATGATAAATAGCTACATATAAGTGTTTCCCGTGGAACATGTGTTTTAATAAATATTTTCAATTTATTTTATTACTAACAATTTTCAATTTTCCTTTTTCAATTCTCCATTTTACCTTTCATTATTTAAAACTTTATTATGTGTAATTTTCCTTTTCCTATAGATTATAAAGTTTCAAAGATTTCTATAAGAAATTTAAGCTCTTAATTATTTGAAACTCCCTGATAATTTGGATTTTACTTAAATAGAAAAAAAAATTAGGAAATATTTTTTCTGGTTTTTGACAAATTGTCTTGCTAAATTTAGTGAAAAAAGATTTATGAACTAGTAAATAAAAAAAATAATGCATTAAAATAATTTGTTAAAGAGTGTTTTTGTTCTCAATATATTGTAGAAAATTGCTTAGCTGTGGATTTAATAGTTGAATCTATCTTCTTAAAGCAAAATAAAAGCTGAAATGGCAAATTCCTTTTCTAATACCCAAACTATTCAAGAACATTCACGTTGTCAAAAAAGTAAATGACAATAGAACTGCGTTTAAAAAGCAGCACAGAAAAGTAAAGCTAACGTTTTCAAGAAAAGCAGATGTCTTAAATGAAACATTAGAAAACGGTCTCATTTCCGGATGGGAAAAAAATTCAAATCAAGAATTCGGGACAGCTGGGCTAAATACTTAGGACGAAGAAAACTTCCTTCGGTACAAAGTATTATTTTGAAAATGGCTTGGACGCTCAGTAATCAAGTGTGCTGCGAAGAAATAAAATGAAAAAAATAAATAAATAAATAAATAAAAAACGAAGAAAATTTTATGAAAGAATTCTTAAAACATTTCCCCCCCAAGATATTCTAATTTTTTAACAAATTTTACTTATTTGATGATTATACAATTAACTTTCTAGTGTACTTAAAATGCTTATTTAATTTTCAAAGCAGGTATATTGCATTCTTAAAACAAATGGAAAATGTATCATTAATATCATGAGTTTTTCCAAAATTAAACACGCGTTATTTACAGTTGTTCATTTGATAACAGAAGTAGATTATACATATTTTAGCTTTTCATTACGGTAACAAAGTAAAAAAATAACTAGATTACAAAATGATAAACAAATTCAATTCAAATTAACTCAATTGTCTCTGTAATTATGTTGTAACAAATTATCCTCGTTATAATTAAGAAACATTTTACGCAATAATAATCAGCTAAAAGTGTTTAACCATTTAATAAATCCTTGAATAACCAAAAATGAATTAAATGAACAAGATGGAGTGGTTAACTAATTACGTTGAGAATCAAATATTGTAATGAAGAATTCTACTTAATTAGATAATAACTTTTAACTGTCGACTTCTAATCACTGATTTAATTCAAGTTGGTTTCTAGTTACGATATTTAAGTCAGATATACGTACTTAGAACATTGCCTCATAGTTGATCGATATGATATAGTGCTCCTAAGAATTTTCCTAATTTCTCTATTTTCGTCATCTCATTCACTACATTTTTCCTTTTTCAAAATATCGTATTTATATACATCATGGTTCTTTCACGAGATCAGGTTGCACCATTCACTTCATTATTTCTTTCTCCTTCATTATTATCATTATGTAAGGAGTCGCTAATCAGAACAGTGACTAACGATCATAAACTAGGCAATAACTCATATTGAGTTTATTATGATCTCTAAGGAATCAAAAAAAAGTAGAAATATATATAATAAATCTTGTAAGCTATTCCCTACACTTCTGAATTCGAAGATTAATCTTATAATTAAGTATTTAACGGATACTAACAAATCGGGTTCGAATCCTTTGTACAACTTTAAATGAGAGTCTGATTCACCAGACACTGAAAATTCTAATACCATACTTTTGATTCTTGATCTCTTTTCCGAGCGCTGGCACTGTTCCGATGCCTTCTTTGATAAATTCCGTTCACTCTTTCTGTTTCAACAATAGTATTTAATTTTTCGCGGCTTATAAATGTAAGTCCTGAATCATTTTCACTACAATAATTGTATTTAAATCTACGTAAGTCAAGTTAAACTCATTGAAAGAGATTATTCAATTCAAATAAAGTCACATGACAATTGACAAGGATTAATTTAAGACGCGATAGAACACCACTACAAGGTTCTCGTATCAAACACCGTATTACAGCAACTCCATAGGTTAATTAAAGGGAAATGCACACGAAAAGACCTTAATATGTTGATAAAGAAATCTTATTTCGTGCGGTTCTTCTTATCAATATTGTAACAAAGGAACTCGGCAGCCAAGTATTTATAATTGCGAACTTTATGTTCAACCGAGTTCGAATAGTCCTGATTTGATTAAGGTATACAGGATAGAGGACACAGCCATATATTTTTTGGGGGAGATAATCCAAGTGAAAAATCAGACCTCAAATTTCTCACTTGGAGTGTAGGAATTTTGTGAATAATATACAGAATTTGGTGAATCATATCATATCACTGATCGTTGTTCTGACATACGTCGTCATCACATACGTCGCCATTAGTCTTCATATTGCTCTAGTGCGACGGTAAAACGAAATTGAACTCAATGTGTGACAGCAAACCATCCCTGTTTGCTTCTTGTGCCATAGCTAAACTCAATGTCTTAACACTAAAAGTCAATAAGTCGAACAAATAGACGTTTGAACAATAAACACAGTATTTATTAGTAGCTGGCTAATATAAAGACAATTATAAATGCTCTCCCGGACAAGACCTTAACTATTTTAACTCGATCTACCAGTAATAATCTAATTGATTCTTACCACTAAAGCTATCTTGACATCTAGCATACATTAACCAGCCGATAACTTGTAACAATTCCTGGCTCCGACTTCAACTCCGACTCTGGAACAATTGCTGAACACTAGAATCACTCAACCTCTACCTATCTATCACGACTCTCAGTCTGAGTTTATATATTTCCTAAATCTCCCACTTCACTTCATTTCTACCTGCTATCGATTTACATATGCACGTTTCATTTTTGGTTGGGCAAAGGTTGTTTAGCAAAAGCAATAAATCTTAATTAAAAGTCCTCAAGGTTAGTGAAGAGAAAACCGCGAATATCCCAACTTCACAAATGTTTCAAAGTGTCGGTCAGTTTAAAGGAATGCATTGATCAGTAGAAAGCTGAGAGTCTTTTAACAGCCTGAGTATAGACCAGTGGTCAGTTAATCTTGGATTGCATCCTCGATTCTTTCAAATATTATTTCACAAAATAACGAAGTTTCACTTGGAATTATATTCTGTTATTACTTTTTGTAGAATTTTTATACTAAGACAAAGTATATTATTAAATTATACTTAGAATATTATTAAATTATTTTCATGTTGATATGCTATCACTACAATAAAAATAATTTCAAGTTGTTTATTCAGAAATTTTTGCACCTAAGCAACTCAAATTTTAGTAGTTTTCGTTTTGTAGTGCTGCTTATCTTTATTTAATGAAGCCTGAATAATGGAAATTGCAAGGATCCAATTTTCTTAAGATACATTCTCTTCCGGTAGTGCTTTTGTAATTGTATTTTTTCCTCTTTCAAAGTGAAAGAAATTCACTTAAAAAACAATTGCATTTTCAGAGATAGTTAATGTAATTTGCGTAGTCGTATGATTTAAATTTATCTTATGTTATTTTAAAATTTCATCAGAAAATTGCAAACGTTTCAGGATACGTTCTATTTTTAAGGAAAGCCTAATTTACATAATGAAATTTGTCAAATAGAAAGCTTTAATTTTTACAAATAGTGAAGAAACAGGGCACTAAATGAATGTTAAAAATATCGCCGTCTAGAGAGATTAAAACATAATTAATGCATTTATATAGTTTTAATTTCTTAAAAAAAAAATACATCTGAATTTAAGACTACTAATGGAATTATAAGAAACGCGTGACTTTTAATATGATTTTTTTAAATTATTTTAATAATACCCCTGAAAAAAGGTGGGGAAGGAGTGATCGTGGGGAAGGAGTGAAGGATTTGGATTTTTTGAGAAAATATATAAGGTTTATTCAAAGTTAAACTTTTGAATGTTATTTGCTCGAGCGTATTGAAATTATGATATTTTACCTTTCAGTAACTCCTGAGAACGTCGAAAATGTAAAATATCATTAACTATATTCAACTTTTTGAAAAATCATATTAATTTATTATTTTTTTTTGTTTAAATCCTGGTTAAAATTACTAACGAACAATAAGTTTATCACTTATTGTTAATTCTAAGAAACCCGAGAATTAACTACTTTTGCGATAACAAAATGTTTTTCTTTTTAAAATATAAGATGACGTCCAGTTTTAAAAAAAAATATTTCGCAAGTCAATTCTATCTATATTGATATTAATAAATATTTTCTAACATACATTTATTATGCATGTTAAAATATATATTTTAGTTCGACTTTGTAGTTTGACACTTGTAAACGGGAAGTTACGCTTCTACGATTCATGTCCTGATTTGACTGAAGACCTATATGTTTATTAATAGATATTATTGTTGCTTCAAATCCATTTGGCTATCCGTAGTCTAAACAAGACCCATGAGATGACTCATGGAAATACGAAAAAGGTAAGATATTCTGTTCGTTCGAAAAGCTTAAATGACCTGGTATAGGTCTGACTTGGCACATGTTTGTCTCTTAATTTTGAACCACGGTTGGAGGACGAGGACTACACTAGAGTTGACATTCAAATATCGACATCCATGCCAAAAAAAAATGATGAATATGAGTCCTAATATATTTGACGTGCATCAATTTCTCGATACGATGGGTCTTTAGTGCAATCAAGATATAATTTCAATAACAGCTGAACATGCCCAGATTCGACTAAAACAATCTCGGACCTAATCTGATATGGTTACAGAAGTCTCTATGAAGAGCTACTGGGTGCTTTTTTAAAGTAACTCTTTTACATATGAAACCTTAATCGCTTATGCTACCATTCTACGCAGCAGTACTGAATATTCTTTTGATTGGTCACCAGACTCCAACCGGAACCATTCTTCCCTGTCTGCGTTTATTTGCACTCATTTAATGTGCCGTCTCTTGTGATGCAGTAACTGTGATTCGTTTTCAGAGTGAAATATTCCTGAAAGCTGCCGACATTCATCACCAGATTAAAGAAGTGTGTGGACATGCGACTCAGGTGACATCGGAAACCAAACAGCGGTCACGGAAGGGAGGCATTCACCCTCACAAAATTAATTGAAGCCTAAACAAGCAATTTTAGCCCTGCAGAATCATATTCACTATGTTTTGGGATAGACAATCTAAGGAATAGAGGCATTCAACATCCACAAAAAAAAAAAGCGAAGCTCAAGCATGCAATCTCAGGGCGCAAAATCATGTACCCTGGATGTTCGGACAGGCAGTGGGTGTTGGTTGATGAATTTTTATATAGAGGTGACTTAAATTCCGCCACACATTGCGACACCTTAACTAAATTACGTCATGTTATCCATCCGTCCTATTCTCAGTAAAGGGATAGTATGGTAATGCCCGACCACACGAATTCAAGATCTTATTGCCTTATATGGTTTGGGACCACTTTATCACCTTCAGTATAGTCCTGACATGGCACTCAGTGACAACCGCTTGTTTCTTCACTTGAAAAAGTATTTAGGATATCAGCACCATGAGGAGGATTTTTGATGTTAAAATGGCCGTGGATCAGTGATTAGCCCATCAGGTGGCAGATTTCTATGTGGATGGAATCCATAAACTGGTTGTATTATATTTTAAGTGCCTTAATAGTGGAGATAATTATGTTGAATAGTAAATTATGGAACAGGCGTTTATATAAAATGAAGTACGAGAAAAAACTAAGCTTGCTTTTTATAATGTTAAAAATTTGCTGATAGGTTGCACGTATCAGCAATTTTTCCTAATGATTTAATACTGGTTCAAAAGTACAAGTTCCATCTCCAATAAATTCCTTGTAGTTCTATAAATCAGCATTAATTACTTCCAAACTAGGAAGTTGCATATAATTAAAGTTATAATAAAAGCTATATTTTTATCGAATATTTTTTCAATTTGGAAGAATAAAATAAGTTATTAAAAGTTACTTGCATTTTTATTATTTTCTAAAACTTCTAAGGATGTATTTTATTAAATACTTTTTATCGTCATCAAAAGATACGTACTTCGCTAACTTGGATCAATTTAAATGGTTATAAAAATGAACGGTAACGGTCATAAAAGAATAATAAATTTTCTCTTTCTAGTCGAATTTATGGCATATTATATTATATTATGAAATACTTCAAGAAAGGAATGAAGAATATTGAAGAGAAGGAGAATGCTTCAGATTTTTTAAATATAACTTATATCTACAGCTCTTATAGAATAGAATATGGTTATTTAAGGAAATATTGCTGGACTCATTTACTGAAATAGTTTTTTTTTACATTTTAAGACTTTAAAGTAATAATATTATTCATATAAAATTCTTTTGTTCCCCACATATCTTAATTTACGTCAAATTATGTTTTGAATATCTAATATATATATGTGATATATTACTTCATTTTATTAAGAAAAATTGTTTAAGAAATACTGCTATTTATGAAAAGGAAATTCCACAGGAATTGGAAAACACTTGCAGATTTATAATGTAAGTATTCGAAACACATTTTACATTAAAGCATATTATTATGATGAAATCTTAAAACGCTTCTGTTTGCTTTTATAGATATGGTAATATCGTTACCCATATAAATACTTATATACATGACAAACACATTACACATCTTTGCGAATCATAAATCCATTTTCAAATCCAACCCAACACTAGGTCTATAAAGTCGACTTACTAGTTGTCTAACATTGAAGAATTTATTTTTATTTACTTTTGCACAAATTACAATTTTTACACATTCTTTGGATCATTCTACTTCTTTATCAAACAACTCATTACAAACCAACTGTATGTATCCTTTTACGCATGATTACCAACCAACTATCAGCCAAACAACAGCATGCATCATATTTGAATTATTTAATGGTGATGTGTTGTTTTTTGCATTTCGAGTATCCAATATCTAACTTGAATCATTTCGTCTGTTTGAAGATTATTCTACCTTTCTTCCCACATATTTAAATCCTTATTTTTTGAAATTTTGTAAGACATTTTTATATTTTGATATGTTGCTAATTTTTAGAATTATAAATTTTATTTTTACGATTTTTATTACTGAACTCTTTTTTTGCATTTCTTATCACTGAACTATTTTGTCATTGGATTTCCTAATTCAGTCTACCAAGTCGCAAAGAGGGAAGGTT
>BMAW01000460.1:0-37719 GCA_019974015.1 Nephila pilipes | reverse complement strand
CATTGGATTTCCTAATTCAGTCTACCAAGTCGCAAAGAGGGAAGGTTCATACCATCAAATTAGCTTAACCTCACTTATTCGGTACTCATCCCGAAATTGTTTTTGATTTGCTGGGTTCCATATTTCCATTTATTTTTTAATTTATTTCTTCTTTTCTTTTTGGCTTTATGCCTTTTAAAATATTTTATCAACAATTTTTTCATACATTTTCAGTATATATATATATATATATGGTAATTTTTTTTACTTTCCAATCAGTTTCTTTTTGCTATTTTTAAGGACTTTTAGTTTTTACCTTTGTGAAATAAAGTAATTGTTGAATGGAATATTTTGATCCTAACAACTGTATAGCAACGCATTACAGTCTGAAGCCTATGATGGTATGGCATTTCTCTATTTTACATGGTTTACATTATTTCACTTGTTGTTTCTATTACATTAAGAGTTCCAATTTGTAGTATTATTCTAAATTGTACTTTTTAGCATTTGATATTTTTTGGCACTTTTTTTTATTTTGTTTTTACATATTTTTAAGATAATTTCTCTTTATATTGTTTTGAATTTTATTCTATACTATAATTCTACAAGAGATGGTTTAATTTAATTTTCTTTAATAAGTTTACTAAAAGATCTTAGACTAAACTAATATTATAGGTTTCTTTGTTGTTTCTCATACAACGAATTGAGTTATATTATTTATTGTACGAGATTAATTTTTAAAATATTTATTGATATATTTATAAATTTCTAGTAAAGACTTCTAAGAGCTTTATTATTCACTACTAATATTCTATAATTAAATTAATTTTATTTACATAACATATCTTATAACAACTGACTGAATATCTATACGTTAAATATTAAGACAGTTATTACAGTACATGTATAACTAATATTGGTTTTTGCAAGTCATAAAAAATATATGCATTGACTAATTTTATAAAAATACAATTTTATTAAAAATGAATTTTAATTTTAAAGAAATATTTAAACATACATACATAACCATCAGAAACAATTTATTTTTTTTGGACAGTAAATAATCAAATCATTTTTAAAAATTCTTTGAGACATATTCTATTTAAATTTTGAGAAGAAATAGACTAAAATATGTAATGCATTTGATACATCATTTTTGGAATATATTTCGCTCGAACACCAATTTCCAAGCCCTGATTTGCTTACAAAGTTATACACAAATACATTTGTTCAACTACTTATTTAAAGATATGTTTACATAAACATTTTCCCTTTAAATGTGATTCAAATACCCATTTACGAAATACTGGGATTGTTAAAACATATTAGAACCATATGAAATTTTGTAATATGTATACAAAACGAGAAAGCTTACCGTATCTCGTTCTATTATACATGTTTATAACCAGACAAGAAAACCCAGTTATATATTCTCTGGTATGTCGTTTCATTGGGTGATTCTTGATGCATTTAAATGCTTGCATTATTTCTCCTATTCCTTTTTTAAAAAAAAATATTTGAGCTAACATGAATTTAATAATATATTTTCAATACAGTTAAACCTCTTATTTTACAGATTGAAAATCACTCTACATCAATTAATTTTTAAGGAACTTGTAATTCTCGCCTTAAAAACTGTTTCTCTACACCGAATTAAATTTCTATTCATCGAACAAAAATTTTCAGTTTAAAAAAATATGTTAACTTAGGGCAGTAAATTGTGTCCATAGATTTCCTTTAAAATGAATGTTGTAAAGTTAATAAAAGAAAAAAAAACCATTTTACTGATTTTGAAAGCAATGAAAATTATTAAATTATTTAAATTTATCAGAGATAGCATTTCCTTTTGCAAGATTTATATGTTATGTTACCGGATACAACATTTATATGTTATTCGCAGGTTTTATTCTACGAATTCTTTTCCGAATTTGTAGCAAGACTTTCTCTTTAAATTCAATTTAGCTTGGGATTGCGAATGAAAGTCGGCCTTGCAAGTTACATGCAATCTATGGGTGGCGAACCCTGTAATTTTGAACCTTGCTCAAGAGTCGATAAAGCATCTGAGTTCTGGCTCCTTCATCTCGCAATTTCCACTCACATTTCTTTCATTAACCAAGGTGAAGATGATGAAAATTCTTATCAATGTGTATTTCTGTGTATTAAAATTTTTTATGTATCGAATTCTTTTACAGGAACCTCAAAGTTCAATACATGGAATTTGTACTGCAATTTTTGTTTATTTCTGTGTAGCAAATTTTTTTTTATGGAATTTTTCTCTTGGAACTTTTAAGTTTCTAACAGATAATTTTTCCTGTATTTTTCGTATATTTCCGTGTATCAAAATTTCTATACATAGGTTTTTTTCCAGGAACCCTTAAGCTCGAAACATATCATTTTTGTTGAATTTTAGCAAATTCATCTACTTCACATTCTGTAGTTGTAAATTTTCATAACGAATTTTCATACTCAATTGAAGAAGGTCTATCTATTTAATGTTGAATATGCTAACATATTTAAACATAATTTATATATAAAGTATATCATTACATAATATATGCACTATTATTTCTGTCGTATGTGAGATTTTGAATTGTAGCATTATAAATCAACACATCCTTCTACCAAATTATAGCTGCTGAAAAGAAGGAGTAATACTCATCTATTATTACATGTGATCTTTTCCCAACCCTACTGAAGACAACGCTTTGGATGCTAGATGCAATCTCTGAAATAGAGATATCCCCTTTTGCAAAAAATATGTCACGGTTTCAACAAATTTGTTAACCGTGACTTCATTATTTACTTCGAGTAGTATTTACTGCGTCTGGGACCAGTCTTAGTAATACTTGAATATTTAAAATCTTCTTTAATTAAATATGATGTTCAGTTTATTGAAAAAGTCCGAGAGAATAAATTTTATGAAAATGATATAAATGAATTGTTTTCTTTTCTCAAGTGACATTTTTTTTTCTTGTACTTAAATTTTTGAAATAAAAGCATGTCTAATTTTAATTATTAACTTATTTTTATTTAATTATTAACTTATCAAATGGTAATGCTAAATAGCCTTTCTGTCACTTTATTCCACTAAAGGAACTTTCCTTTGTGCTTTTGTTTTCACCACACCATGTGAAGATCGAGAAATCAGGTTTCTCTGGATTCATCCCCAGTTGAATAAGAAAAGTTACTTAATTGTTTCGTTTTGTTAGCGTTGCACTTAGAAGCAACACGGGGAAGGGGGCTATTGGCTACTTTATTTCTTAAATTTTCACTTGGGTCAAATGATAAATATGACATCTAAGCTGGCATGTTCCTCTCCAAATTTCCACACTTTCACAATGATATTAGATTGAGCCACTACAGGTTTAACGCACCATCCTCACTATACGACGGGTTATTATTGGAATCAGGTCTCGAGCACGGCACCGGTTATACACTCGTGACTATGACCATTCGACTATAGCAACAGTGATCGAAACTTTGAGATTTTAAAATATGTAATTACAGGTTACTGTCGGTTATTTTGTGAAAATAAATCCATAATTGGATAATCTACATCATCCGATGCCTGCGAAATTGTATATAAATCATTAGCTTTTCAGTACACACCGTCCTAATCTGAAAAATTTCAGGAATTCTATCAGTTATTGTTCCTAATAAAATTAATCTGGCCTGATGAATTAGTTTAATTCTGCCTTAAAATTAAATTTTATAATTGTTGAATAAATTTAGTTGAGTATTTAATTCATTATAAGAAAGATTTATTTTAAAGTGTCACATGACAAGCAGCTCTAAATTGTTCACCTTAAAATATCACTGTATGACAATTCCAATGTATGTTCATACCACTGTATGAGCTATATGACAATTTCGAAATATTGAATTTAATTCGGGTAAAATGATAAATAAAATTAATTAAAAATCTATTAGGATGTATTAATAAGGGAATAGTAATCTGTATTTTTATTAATGTACAATATACCATATTAAGTACCCCACACACAAACACACACACTCATATATATATATATAACAAACGTTTTCAGATTACTATTGTCACGAGTTTCGAAGATATTTAAAATATTGTTCTCATTTGATCATTAGTTTCCGAGCCAATTGTCATGATCTTTGTAGAAACAAATAGCACGGGTTTCAAGAATCGTAACTTTGTATTGCCAATCTCGATGAATAAATGACGCTTTAAGCATGATTTAAACAACAGGAAGATAAATCGTCCCGTTGAGCCTTTACCAAGCGAACATGAAGCTGAGCCAATAATCCAACATGTCTCCCGGGTTAAATATCTGCAGCCTTTGGTGAAGAGCCAACAGGGAGAAAAGTCACCCTCGCATTCTGCTCCCTCTATATCTTGTGTTTCGTGGTTGCCTCAGAGATGATCATTACAATTTTATTTCTGGCACTGGCAGCAGCTGTTGCCGTATGACGTTTCATAAATTTGGAATTAATATCAATCAGCGCTCTTGATTGAGGTTATTGTATTCCCCGCGAGGAAAAAAGTTTAGAGAAATTTAAATTGTAACGACGTCGATGAAACTTAGTTTATTTTGGTCTTGTAAATTTAATTAAGAACATTGGAGCATGTAATGGATGGAATTTCAGGCTTAACTCATAATAAGATTATTGAAAGTTCTTTTTTGAGAATAATTTTATACAAGTTAATCATCGCTTTAAATAGTTATGTGCCTTACTGCCAGGTGATAAATGTAAAGCGTAAATGTATTAAATGTCTTGTCTTTACATTTGATAAATATAGATTCGAGTTAAAATTTAAAGTTCGAGTTGATTCGGGTAATGGAAATTTTTAATTTTATAAATTGATAAGAATTTTCTTTAAAGTAAGCAAGCCTCTTCCAATTATTCAATATTTCCAGGTACTGATATTGTGCAGAATTATTAAAAATAATAGTCTCAAAATTAGTTTGAGTCTAATGAATGATTCATCCAAAGTAATTTAAATTTTCTACTACTTGAACTTATATTTATAAATTTTTCACTTCTTTCAGCTTGATTTTAGCCAAAAATTATTCTTATAGGCAATTTCTAGGACACAGTTGTAACAATTAATAAGTTTAAAAAGGCTGTTTGAATAATACTAAGAATATTTCGCTTAAAAATCAAACACATCATTTTTCATCACAATTATTCTTGAGAAAATAAGCATTTATATCACATTTTAAATCTTATTTCATTTATACAGTTATTTCTTAAATCATGAGGTAAAATATTTTGTGTGATCGATTAATAATTTTCTATAATTATTGAGCTTATATTATAAAAAATTTCAGTTTATTGCTATGAAAATCAACTATAGTCCATAGTCGCTTTTGAACATATATTTAATAAGGAATACTTTTTATTCGGAATATATTAATGAGCAATGATTTATTTCATTTTATTTTAAGGCAATAATAGCTCTTTTTATCATAAAATACATTTAATGTAATTGTTTACATGTTTGCTTTATTTAATATATTTGAACAAAATATTATTGACACCAGTATTTATTATGTAATTTAGTATTTTGTCGTTTGCTTTAATTTTAATATCTGAAAACTTATTCAATTTTTATCGCTGAACCATTTTTTTTCATGCATTTTGTTGTTTAAGTTAGAATTGTATTTCTATTTAATTTTTTTTTTTTTTGTTTTTGTTTTTTGTAATATTATTTAAATATTTTTTAAGTTAGAATGAAAGAGACGTTGTCTGCTTGTTGTTTAGAATGATATTTTTATATTAATCCATTTATTTTTAATTTTTGCATGCAATCTTCTTAGTTGGTTATAATTCAGCATTCAACTGATTAGCACATATTTAAAAGATAACTTTAAATCGGATAAAAAAATCATTTTACATAATTCGTATTCAACACTGATATTAAATTGAATCAAACATATCCTTGAACACAATCTGCCTTATTGAAACCATATCCTAAATTATGGGGGGGAAATGAAATTAAGATACTTTTATGAATTCCTGAGTAACTGCCATTTACATTGATAAAACGCACCTGCAATGAAAAGACGCCGTTTTATTCTGCTAAATAATTTTCTTTTACTGAAATGTTGAAATAGGACTTTGACGCAAAATTGTACTTAATTTAAAATCTGAGGAATGAATAATTTGAAGCAATATGTTTTTAGTTGCTTACTATTGTTGAAACTTACATTCTGTATCAAATATCCAATGTTCTGTATCATGAATCCACTTACACTGTTTATTTGAAGTGGACTATTTTTTTCAAATATTCATGAGAAATCAAATTGGAACTTTTAGAATCAAAACATTAATTTTTAAACCAAATAATTTTAATTAATTTTTAATCTACCAAAGATGATTTAGGGGTTATTGAGTCAGTCTCCTGAGTGGAATACCACACCGGACTTTATTGAAAATCAAAACGAATTTTATAGAAATGAATTTTCAATGGAAAGGTGGAGGTTGAATTCTTAAGAATAAATTACCGATCTAACATCCCAAATGAAGTAATTATATTTTGCATTACTATTGAATAATTACTTAGCAGTTTCAAATTTTTCATTCGAAATAAATGTTTTTTTTTATTTTGTCCTTTAATAAATAAACACATACACACACAGCCCGAAATTCATACTTATTAGAATATCAACACACATAAGGAAACGTGCAATTTCTTGTCTTTCTAAAACATCCACGCATGTTTTAGTTGTTCCATAATATGAAAATGTCTAATATGTATATTTATCTTTTTCAAAGAATTGTAATTAATTATCTCTATAGGCATTGAGCAGGTACAAATTTCAAGCAGACATATTACTAGCTCTCAAGTTAGGAAGAATTTTAACACGAGTAATTCAAAACTGAGTATTTTTTAATTAGTTTAGTGAAAAGAGTTAATGTGATATATTATACTATTTGTGAAAATTTTTAAGAACTACGGGATGTTAGTGTTTTAACAGTATGTTATAATGGAATAAAACTGTATATTGAGGGATTCTAACTAAATACATATAAATATTTTTAACATATTTTTGAAACTAATACAGCGTTACGGAGAATACGTTGTTTATTCAAGTTAACTTTATAAAGTGATAGAATATAACATTTTTAACTGGCTGCAGATATTTTTCATTCTTGATAATATAGAATTTCAATTTATACCTACTTGACACAGTAAAAATATAGTGGATTGCTTTAAAATACATGAAAAGGTATGTTTTAAATATGTAAAGCACATTTTTATGAGTGAATAAACTTTTGAGGTTGATAAATGTTCAGCAATAATCCATTAGAAAAGAGTTACGTGACCAAATTTAAATATTCAGTGCTCTACAAACTCCATCCCAGTTCTCATAAACTTATTTGGTCTTGATTTATTACAATAAATTTAAGATTATGTTAATACTTTCTTTAACTATTTTCATACTTTAAGTGCACTTCGATAAAGTAAAGTTCACAGATTTTTTACATTTTTTAAACATTTAACAACATGTAACGTACCGTGCAGTGAGTAATTCGCGTGTTTCCTTAAATACTTC
This sequence comes from Nephila pilipes, assembly GCA_019974015.1. Lineage (NCBI taxonomy): Eukaryota > Metazoa > Arthropoda > Arachnida > Araneae > Nephilidae > Nephila > Nephila pilipes. Next base: position 30,205 of record BMAW01000460.1, on the reverse strand, counting down.
TACATTGTTAAACATTAATATTAATCCATTAAGGGAAGATAAACTGTAATTTGTGTAAAAATAACTGTCACGCAATTTTTGAAATGAAACCGCTTGAAATATAAATACATTCTTAATGTATATTGCATTGCATAGTAACTTCAGAAAATGATTTAAATACAAAAAAAGCATGGAAATATTTCTATATAGCACTTAAATAGATTTATACATATTTTTTTAAAATTTGAAAAATAAATGTAAGAGAAATTACATTATGAAAATTCAAATTCTTTTCCTATTGTAAGGGAAAAGTATTTTTAATGCGATTCTTGTTTTTATATGTTTTTCTTCAAAATGTTTAAATATAATGGAAAATATTCATTACACTTTTATTTCCAGAATTGTAGTTATAAATATAATTTTTGTATACTTCTTTTTGTTTCTTAGTGAAATTATCAATAAATTAAGAAATTTCTTCAATTTATTTGAACCATAGTATCACAATCGTATGTTTAAATTATATGTTTAAAAGGAAAAAAATTCTTATTAACTCAGTAGTTAATTTATGAGGTTCACACCCACACAGTTAAATATATAATCGAATTTAACTATTGTAAATTTAAACTTGTAATTCAGAAAGTAAATCAATTAGCTAATTACTCACCCCAATTAACTCTAGTTTCACTGTGAATTTCAGGACTAATTATAGCCAACGTATAAAAGTGTGAATAGAATATAAACAATAATAAATGTAAAATGGAATCTGTGGAGCCGAAAGATAATGGAAATAGTTTTATCAAAAATTGTTTGATGTTAAACTTGTCTGGTAATTACGTAATTTGTTAAAAAAAAAGTAAAACCCATATTTCTCTCAAATTAAATTCCCATTTTTTTAGAGTAAGTAAGTCTTTATATAGCACTTTAAAGTCTGAATTTATGCATGCGTAAATAAGCAAACATACAAGTCCAAAATCGTCAAGGGGAATAGCACATTATATTTACATTCCCTACCCCCCATTCTTTTCAACGAATGTTAAAATTTTTTGATAAAATTGTTTTTGTAAGGTAAGCTTAAACTTCTTACAAAATATTTTGTGCATTTATTAAGTCAAAATATTGTTATAATTGCTTTTGTGTTTTTATATATGTATAGTTGAATTTTTATTTTTATTTTCATTTAATCTAATTAAGTTCTTATGTTTATCGGTATATACGAAATTTTGTTATAAAGTGATTGCTGATTGGTTCGGCTTAAAGTATTATTTAAATAACATCTCAGTCGGAAGCTGAAGACTGTACGTTTTATTTAATTTACATACTTGCTTTGTTTCTTCACCTTCTTAGGTGATATTAATAATGTTCAAAATAGCTTTTTGTCTTTGATTTGCATTTCTCTTTTTTTTTTCATTTTGAATGATAACTTTTATTATTAAGACACCTACACACACGCACGCACACACACACACACAATATAACAAGTCAATTGAAAAGTCCCCGGTCTGACACATAGATGGCGCTACTAGAATTAAATCCATATGTTTCTTAGTTAGCCCTAACCCTTAAAAGATGCGTGTATAAATTTGACAGTTGTCGGATCATTAGTTTGTGAATTATAGCATTTTGAGTGAAGCAACTTTTGTTATTGTGAAAAAAATCGATAAAAAGGAATTTCGCGTGTTGATAAAATATTGCTTTTTGAAGGGAAAAAATACAGTTGAAGCAAACACTTGGCTTGATGCCGAGTTTCCGGACACTGCCCCAGGAATATCAACCATCAAGGATTGATATGCTAAATTTAGACGTAGTGAAATGAACCGAAGACGGTGAACGCAGTGGACGCCCAAAAGAGGTTGTTACCGACGAAAACATTAAAAAAATCCACAAAATGATTTTGAATGATCGTAAATTGAAATTCAATGAAATAGCAGACACTCTAAAGATATCAACTGAACGTGTACATCATATCATTCACGAATATTTGGGTATGAGAAAGCTCTGTGGAAAGTGGGTGCCGCGCGAGCTCACTTTTGAACAAAAACAACGACGAGTTGATGATTCGGAGCAGTGTTTGAAGATGATCAAGCGTAATAAACCCGAGTTTTTGCGTTGATATGTGACAGCGGATGAAACATGGCTCCATCATTTCACTCCGAAGTCCAATCGACAGTCATCCGAGTGAACTGCACACGATGAACCCGCTCCAAAGCGTGGGAAAACGCATCTGTCGGCTGGCAAGGTTATGACGTCTGTATTTTGGGATGCGCATGGAACAATTTTCATTAACTCCCTTTAAAAAGGAAGGATCATCAACAGCGACTATTACATAACGTTATTGGACCGTTTGCAGGACGAAATCGCCGAAAAACGGCCGCATTTGAAGAAAAAGAAAGTGCTGCTTCACCAAGACAATGCACAAGTCACTAGTCACAAGTCAGTGAAAACGATGGCAAAAATCCATGAATTGGGCTTCGAATTGCTTCCTCATCCGCCGTACTCTCCAGATCTGGCCCCCAGCGACTATTTCCTGTTCTCAGATCTCAAAAGAATGCTCGCTGGGAAGAAATTTTCGTCGAAAGAAGAGGTGATCGCCAAAACTGAGGCCTATTTTGAATGGCCAAAATGGTATTATTATTTGGCCAAAAATGGTATCGAAAATTTGGAGGGTCGCTGTAATCAGTGTATCACCCTTGAAGGGAATTATGTTGAATAAAAAAAAAACTAGTTTGGCCAAAAAAATGTGTTTTACTATTGTAGGCCGGGGACTTTTCAATTGAACTCTTATATACGAACATATACATTCAGAGTGAATCACTAACCAATGCGACGAACTTAAAGTAGGGATAATTTTCTCAAAGATTATTCGGATTGATATGGTATTACAGGGGTCAGAAATGCCTTCTCCACGCGGTAGACAATGTTGTATGAGAGTTAATGAATTTCAGATTAAAATTTTCATTTCAAAACCGGTGAGAGCTGTAGTAAATTGTACGAATACTCAAACGTGTTGCTTTGGCCGACATACACCTCGTTTCAGAAATTATGGATTGAAACGGTTGTGATTCTTGGCTCTTGTATCAAGAGTGCTCCTTCTATGCCCTATGCCCTCGTCTGTGCTGTAGGGAATACTTGATATATCTGCAGCAAATAATTATACCAACGAGGTTCAATAGCACATAAACGGTACATTTGGATATTATTGAATTCATTTTTGTGGTCCGATTCGTTGGCCTTCCAGATCACGGGGATCCAGATATTTATCTTTCAAGATAGATTACATTTTACAGTGTGGTTAGCTTAATTTATAATTTATTGTTGCTTATGTTCTATCTGATGTTCGAAGAATAAAGTAACATCTTCATCAATTGGATGTAAAGTCATAATTTAATTTTTTTTAAGGTTTTGCCGATTAAATCAGTCATCTATAATTAATTTATTGCTCTAAAACTTTTATTTATCATTGTTTATCATTGTGATATGCTTAGAATTTAATATACTTATTTATGTGGTAATATTTTTAATTATCATTATGATACATTTAGAATTTACTGAACTAATTTGTATGTTTATTTATCATATTATGATATATTTAGATATTCATCAAAATATTAGAATCTTTATTTTCATTCTCTGAGATGTGTAGTAGATTGCAGGTTATGTTTCGTTTCAGGTTAAGGAAATAATTTAAGGATGTGTTCTTAAAAGGATGTCTATATTCATATAACTTTTGCTCTGATGATGGTGTTAGTTTTCTTTATCCAAGTAAATGATTATTATTGAGTCCAGTTTTTTTTAAAATTTGTATAACATTTCAATGTAATTCAGAAAAACAATTAGTATCTATACTAATCTTTTGTTAAAATTACATGGAGAGTTCTGTAATAATTATAATTATAATACTTATAATATGTTAATAAGTACTGTTTGATTTAAAGAACATTTTTTGTAATGTTCACTATACTATGATAATCTTCTTGTATAATTATTGCATGCTAATGTAATGAGTTTCTAATGTGATGTTCAATTCATTTTCAAAAGATAGAAGAAGCTAATAGTACTAACATTAAAGTGCTCTCAACAAAATCTTTAAATGAATATCATGATTGGGAAATAAACTGAACAATATCTTTACTACTTAAAGACGAAACATTTCGATAAAGTACTCGTATCACACGATATGAATAAAAAAATATACAGAAAATCAGAAAATTTCTTATTCTTTTATTTACTATTTATTCTATCATCTCTTTCACTGAAATTCGCTGTTATCTCTTTTCTGGATGTCTTTTACATTACCTTTAATTTATAATTTAGATATAATTTTTCAAAAATATATAACGAAAAAGACCGGAATCCATTCAGTTACATCATTTCTAAGAATTAACTTCGATTTTCTTGAGCAAATATTGCTCCTGTTCCTGTTTAATGTTAGATTCATTCCCGTAACAATATAAATATATGATTATTGATTTCGCTGTGATCGTTTTCTCCGATTTCTTGAGCTTGTAAGTGCAATCTAAAAGCTGCGGTGGTGTAATTATGTTCTACTATACCGTATCACTAATGCATCCCTCGAGTAAATTACTAAAAGTCCTCTGACGGACAGAATTAGAGTTAAGGAAAAAGTATTGATAAACATGAAAATAGAAATTGCTTTTGATTTTAAAAGAATTTATGATTAATTTAGGGAGATTTTCAAAATAAAACACTATTTGGTTACAAGTTATTCTTCTTTATTTTTATATTAAGTTACGATGTAAGAAATAACATTTTAAAGTATTTCTTTCTCGGAGAAACATAGTGCTTTTTTCTTTTAGATACTTTAGGAATTTTTTTGTTAAATTAGTATTAATCAATGTTTTATTGAATTTGATGCAGGTGATAAAAAAAAGTGTGAAACAATAATAAAACATATATGAAATAGACCTGCAAAATCTATTTCAAATGTCAATTAAATTTATAATGATATTTTTAAGTGATTTTAATTATCATTGTAATTTAAATTCAAATGTTTTTGTGAAATTAATTTGACATTTTAAAGCGTTTAAAAAATTTACCATTTTAATTTTAATCAATATTTAGCTATAATGTTGTCTCAATAAATGAAATTCGAGTTAAATATTTTCGCAAGTGAATATGGAAATATTACCTGTAAACAACAGAAACAAGTTCGGAAATTAAATTTGACATTTAAACTTTTTAAAGACAAATATGAGAGAAATTATAAGTACAAAATAGATGCGTTACACAAATATTCAAAATTTCCCTAAATCGTTTTAAAATTTGCCATAACTGTTTGTAATATAAGTGGACAAACATGTAATTTCCAAGACTTGGTGATATACATTGAAGCAGCACTGTGGCTGTTAGAAAATGTAAAAGAAAAACTTACCAAGAAATTCCAAGATATAGACGCCGTATTTTCTTTTGAAGAGTTTTGTAACAGAAAATAGGATTTTACTTATAAGAAATCAGAAGAATAATAAAAATATATACAGTATATATATATATATATATATATAGTGATAAAACGTTTCTTCTTCGAAATAGAAGATAAAATCACGCTAACAAAAAGGAAGTACAGTTCAGTCGGAACATAATAAACAAAATTATCTACTTTAAAATAGAATACTGTACAAGGGTAAGCAGCTGACAAAATTGTGTTTCTTTTAAAAAATAAATTTCATATGTGAAGTTGTGGAAATGTGAGAAATCGTTTGACACGTAGAATTTAAAGTTTCCGTTTACGTCGGTAAGCGCATGTTTTGAAAACTATGTGACACATCTTAGATACATCAATTGCTGTAGTGATTCTTCTCACCAAATCGAAACATTCATGGTGCTCACGTAGTTATATAGATTACAGCTATCGAGTCTCTTGATATAACTACTACTCTAGAAGAATCAGCACTGAGACCTTTATTATAACCAATAGGTTATATGAACTTGTTAACATTAACTAACTAGTCCTAAAATTAAATAATTGAATGTTAACAAAACATACTTACTCATGTTATGTTATGTCAATTATTATTAAAATTTTTCTCATGAGCATAAAATACGGTATGAACAGTTTTCTTTTAAAAATGTTTCGACATCTTGCCTATATTTCAAAATTATATATGCCTGTAATAAGCTTTTGTATAAATTGAAATTGAATGGGAAGTTTAATTATATATCCTTCAAACATAATAAGTATTGAAATTCTTATAATTTTGCATAGATGTTGAGTGAATTTAACAAAATTATTTAGTCCTTTTTTTCTTCCTCATAAGAATATACAAAATAACACATCAAATGTTTTATCATTTATGTTCACATAAAAACATAATTTTCAAATTTTAACCTTAAATAAAATTTTAGTTTTTTTTTTGTCAATGATCAAGTGTAGTTTTCATTTTGAGGAAAATAATATTGGATAAAAATTAAACATAACACCATGTCACAATAACATAGAGATTACTCAAAATTATCTTTCACACCAAAACTTTCGTCTTGTGGCAAGAAATATATCTCATTCTTTCATAAAAAAAACCCTCAGTGTAAAAATACTCACAAAAATGATTGACAAATCATGTATAGTTATTTATAAACAATGTATTTTCATTAATATTCAATGATTTTCATTGCGTTTAAATAGTTGAATATATACCTTTGGCACGTTAGTTCCTTTAAGTAAAAAAATACAGCAGTGACAGAAATAATTAAGCTTGAAAGTTGTGCCAGAAGTATTGTAAACAATTAGCCGTTACCGGAGCGAACGTTCATTCTTTTTTGTTATTCAAAAACAAAGCTAGGATCAACTTCAGTCTGATCTATTTCTTCATCATCAAAGCAAGCATTCAAGCCTTGAACCCATGATTCAACGAAAACAGCCTCGCAAGGCCTCGTTCATAAACACAAGGCTACCATGGCAAGGGAAAAAGAAAAATATTGGTTGTATTCTTAAGGTAATTTAGTATATAGCCCCCTAACAGTTTTTCCGGATTAGTTTTGGCCTTGATGACCAGATTCGAATAAAATTTGGAACTCAAGCTATTAGAAAATTCTCGAATTAAGCAAAGTTATAATGATATATACTGGGAAAATTCATTTTCAGAATTTAATTAACTGCGTCATTTAAATTAATAAATGCATTAAAAAGATAACTTAGTTTGTATTTAATCATTAATATTGATACTAATTCTCTCCATATTCGTTGACAATTATAAAAATTCTAAAGGTTAGAACATTTTTAAACGTCTATATTAATGATGATGGTATTAACTGAAGAACCCGTACAGTTGTGTTCTATAATATTTAAAACCGTTCAATTCTCATATTAACTATATAGTGTGATATTCTATGATTTTGTTCTTCTAATCATATGTAAAAGAAATTTTTATCAGAAAGATTGTTGAAAGAATTTCGGTAAATTAATATAGGCACAATAATTTATATAAATACTTTTGAAAAGCTTTGTATGTTTAATGTAGGACACGCGTAATACCTAATCATAAATTACGTGGTATCGATTAAGTATTATTTTAAAAAAAAAAGTAAATGCGAATGATAATATAATTTCAATAAAAAGGAATAGTGTGTTTCAATAGAATGAAATGAAAATAATTATCACTCTTGCCTTAATTTTTTCCTTTATAAAATAAACTTCCTGATTTTTTTTTGTAAATTACATTATATATCTGAATTGCTAAGCACTAATTCAATTTCTGTATTACGAAAAAATCATAATTGAACTTCTTTAGGAACTTGTGTAAACTTCTCGTTAGAAAGATTAAAGAGTAAAACAAGGGAAAAAATTCCAAATCGAAGTAATTGAAATGTCATCCTTCCACATTTCTCTTTTGTGCCAAAAATAGTTTAAATCTAGGAAAAAAATTCGGAATTTCTCGGAATTTTGTAAAAAAAAATCCATTACTTTTCTGTGTGCTTTTTCTGATATCATTTCCAGATAATGGAGAAGACTGAAAAAAATGCATATCTTTTAGTATTTCACGTTTGGTAATTGCAACACAGCATCCATGACTATCCAATCACAGAAGCAATTGATATGCAAATGTTGCTGAAACATTTTAATGATATTCTGCATAAATTTAGAGTCTCCGTGTTGTTTAGTGTCTATTCAAATTGAACTGAAAAAAAAAAATTTGAGGAAATTTTGTCTGGTTACATTCTGTGAAGAGAAGTTGATAAGAGCTTCATTAATTAAATTACTTAAACAAGTTATTGACTGAGAAATCTTACAAGACATTATATAAGTATTCAAACTTAAGTAATAAGTATTCAAACTGAAGAAACTTAAATAATGTAATACTTTAAATGGACAATTAGTAGCGATTTACTTTATTATCTTGGGTTTCTTCGAATTAATTAAATAATTATGGATATTTTAATAAATTTTGTTCCAATTATATTATCAGTTAGAGGTATTTTAGATGAATTTTACAATAATCAAATTTTGATTGAATATTATAGTAGCTAGCAAAAATAATTTGCCATAAAATTGAAGGGGCATTCATTCAATTTATCATTCATTCAATCAAGTTGCAAATTTGTTCTGAATGATTGTGAGTAAACCTAAATGAGTGTGAGAAATTGTATCCAATAACACTACCGAAATTGTGTGAAATCATAAATCACTTCTTCCAATGGTACCTGCAGAAGAAGACATTTTTAATGCAAATTTGCTCTTATGAAGTGGCTGATTAGATAAAAGTTTTTAGGAAGAGAGTAGAGTGGCATAGATATACTTCTAGATGTGTCGAATGATCGTGAGTATCAATTTCACTTAAGGTTATTTAGGTTCGAATTCACCTTCTACTAAATAGTTATGTGTGTTTGTAAAGTGCTAGTTTAAGTCATTTCTGTGTGTTTGGGAGTAATCCACTTGATGTTGACTACATCGAAAGTATTCTCAAGTTTCCTTTGTCTCAGTTTTTTTAACCTCGTTTATAAAGACGTGAGGTCTATTTACTGTCAACAAATTAATTAAGCTTAGTAATGATTATTTTAGTTGACAGATCAGTATTTACAATGAAGGAATATCACACCTTCTTATAAGGCAGTTACATCACGTTCAATACCTTCTCGTATGAAACTCTTTTGTCCCTGCTTTGTCAACCTTTTGCCTGAATCTGCATCCCTGCTTGTATTATTTTATTCCTTCCCATACATACACTGCTTGGCAGCTTTTTTTCTGATGAGGCTCTTTTAGAATACTTGCACATTCCGACTGACCTCATCTGGATGGAGGAAAAGTGGGTTATCCATTTCTAAAGAGGTAGGCTGTGGATTGGGGAGGGAAATATAATCATCACTACCCAGTGATAATATTCATTTTTCTTATTAATTATTAGTTTGATTATGACTCATAGTAGGTACACAAAACCCAACTATATGTTACAAATATCACATCGTTTGCAATGCTCTCATCCTTCAATTGATCAAGCTGAAAATTTAAATTTTAATGATTTTTATTAAAATAGAAAATTAAAGATGATTAAAACAGAAATTCTTTTAAAGATTTTAAAATATACGTGAACTTTTAAAAAAGAGCCATAAAAGCTGTTTTTTCGATTCAATATCTGCAAAGATTTCCCTTGCTAACTGTATGAGTCATAGTTTAAGTTAATTCTACATAGTAAAATCTTTTGATCCGAAACACAAATTTTTCTTTCGCCTCATGGTAAGGTGGTGGTGGATGGAGGGATTAAACATCAAAATAACACTGTTGTTTGACAAATTGTTTTTATTGATGAAATGAAATTAACTGAAATATTTTCAAAACATTTTTTGTCTTTGTCGGTTTCGTACAGAATACATCCGAAACATCTGGACAATTTCAAACGTTGAGTTTCACAAAACAAATTAAGGGTATAAATTAAATGTCGTAATAGCAGTTTTTAGTAACAAAATATTTTTCATACGGTGTACTGCATCGTTATTTCTCCTTTAATAATTATTTAAATAGCTATTAATCAATAGTTGAATGAATAGCAAATCATACATGAATGATAAGAAAGTTAGAAAGTTATCTTATTTAGATCCATGAATAATAAAAGTTAATTCTATTCTACTAATTCTGTAGCTATGCCCTATACAAGTCAGAAATATAACGTATCATATAAATTATTACTTATCTGATCTGAACCCATCGGGTGCGAATCTATAGCTGATTGAGATGATGGTTCAAATCATTGACTCTTTGTGCCTTCTTTCTATGCTCACTTCCAAAACCTCCTTACTCAGCGCAATTACAATGCAACTATCTAACACTGATAAATTCAACTTACAATTTCTACCACTAATCATCTACGTATTCAATTCTTTTCTGCATATAAATGTTGTTTATTAAATCTATGCACTACACTATACTTATTCTAATCCAATCTACCTAAGTAACGCTTCATCTTTTGGTAGATATTTTTAGTTAAAAACATTCTAAGCTCTAAAGTATTACTTGAAGGAAAAACTCAATAGAGCTCAAACTCAATAAATTGTAATTGAAATATAGTTGACGGAAATATTTGAAAATATTTGTCGTTATTGTTTATATACGGGATATAACGAAAGAATTTCTGGACAATTTTACATTTGATTTTCATAAAAGAAATGCATGTAAGCTAGTAAGCTTGAAAATCTAAGTAACTTCAGTATTCTTCGGGTATCTAGTAATTGAAAAATGATATTTATAATTTCATAGAATGTGATTTTAAGGACAGCTTTTTAAGTCGTAGACCATCAGCAAAAATAAAGGCAATAGGAAGAGAAAATCATTCAAAATACCGTATTTATGCTGGTGAGAGATGATTGTTATTTTGAAAAATAAACGTTTGAAATTAGTATCCGCGTTGAAAATATTTACAGTTTGTTCCACAATCACTAGATCGAAAGATGTTCTTCGGTTTTGCTTCTGAGCACAATTCATTTCCTTTTTGTTATTTTTAATGAACCAAATTTTTTTAAAGAAGTTTTCGAAGCTATAAATAAAATTTAATAGTATCTTATATGTCTTAATATAATGTATTGTAAATAGAAATTATGAGATATATAGTAATGTAATAGAAAACAAAATTTAAGTTTATTATTATTGATACTGTACATTTCAAATGTATGGGAATTCTGAAGACATATTAAACTGGGGGGGAAAAACTTACGCTAAATTAAAGAATAGACAGTAAGTAACTGATAGACAGCAAGTTTTTCCAAGTACTCTAATTATAGAAGTGTAGATTCATTGCTAAGTTATTATGCAAAATTCTATTAGTATACTTGCTGTGTAGTATTTGGGTAGGGAGCCGAATACCTAAGCCATCAAATGAGCGTATATATACATCTTGCATTACATAATCGGTATAAGATAGCTGAAAAATTAATCATTAAAAATTCGAAAATTGTTTGAAAGATATATACATAACGCAAGTAGCTGGAGGCTTACGACCTCAAGCTTTATGGCTGGCAATATATAGATCCTGATTGCACCATAGAAGGTTATACTAAATTTCTATATATTAAACTATAATATTGTATGGACGTGGGTCATATATAAACGAAACTTCATTGAGGGTAGCAAGCAATATTTATATATTTCGCCATAAATCTCATGATGAGTTATTAAAAATTTAAGTAATTGTTGAAAACTGTATGTTCACGTGTTCTCCATATGTTCAAATATTTAGTCACTAGTGATACGGGATATTCTTCTCTGACTTGATTATTTATTTTAAACTAATACTTTTGAGATTAACTGCATTTATAATTAATTAACAAGTCCAAATGATTTGATCGTATAATCGAGAGAAGCTCCGAACATAGGTGAAAGTAGAAAATAATGAATGTGAACAATCACGCAAATGAGAAGCCCAACCACTTGGTGCATTTATTTAATTTATTGAATAAACTTGATGAAATTAACTTATACTCAATTTTCATTCCTGGAGGAGGATGACATGTGGTGGCCCAAGCAAAGAAGTTAGATTTTTATATTATGTGAGACATAGTGACTGTGAGTGCAAGTGTCTGTGTGACTCGCGAGTGTGATGTGTGTCTCTGCTAAGTGTATGTGAATATGTCTGCAAAATCTTGGCGACTTTTTATTTAAATGTATCGCCAAAAGGGAAGCGAATAGCCAAGGAGAGAGAGAAAGCATCTTTTCCTCCAGAAAATGCAATTCGTATTCCTGAGCATTTAGACCCTCTACAGGTCTAAAGATTCCAAGAGGAATCATCCTATATTAAAATCCATTTTCCATGATCGTGGAGAACCACGCATCTCCAACAAAGCAGTGTAATATAGAAAGGTGCACAAATACTGAAACAGCTTCACTAAAAAGAAAGCCTTTTTATTTACTAGAAAAGTTCTCAATACATTATTTTCTGGTAAGCTCTAGTTTTATTTCTTAAAATGTTATTGTACCATTGAGTATACAATGTATTAAATTCCGGGCGACTCCTTACCATTTTAAGCACAAATTAAAAATGGATTCTCATTATTTGTAGGAAATGAACTGAAACTTAAAGGTATTTTTCGCACTTAAAAAAAAAAGAAATATTTTGCTATCTTTACTTTAAAAAAAAGCACGGGTAAATTTACCGGTATTAAAAGCCGAAGTCTTACATAAAGTTTAAATTAATTTTGCAACCAAGGAAACAGAGTTTAAATTGTTTTCCTAGACGCTCCGAGCTATAAACAAATGTGGAAAAAAAATTACTTTGAAATATTTAAACATTTGATCAAAATGTATTTCATTTTTGGAAACTGGAAGATCATGAACAAAAGAAACATCTCTGTGTGTAACAACAATGTGAAAGGAAAATAATCCTCTCCATTTTCAAGAATTTAATTTTCATTTTGCGTCTGTCTGATGTTTCATTTGAACAGTTTATTTTCGGAACCATTTTGCACCATTTCACTCAAAAGTTTAACTGACTTTCCGTTAACAGTCTCCCGCTTATTTCATGTATTTATTTATTTAATATTTTGATATTTTTCTGTTTACTAAAAAAGAAACTCTTTACAACATTGCAACACATTTAATAGAAAGAAACTTGATTCAATAAGAAACATATAATATTAATATTTCTTTTATACCAACATTAACAACGAGTTGATAGCAGCGTATTAAATATACAGACCCTCTATTCAATAAGATGCATATTAAATTCCATTTTTCCTCAGACAAAAACCTATTTTAGAATAAATTAAATTTAAGCGATGCATGCATAAGGATTATCTTATAATAAGAGCTCAATCTCTTAATTTAGAGTTTTTGAAACTCTGAATAACTAATAAAAGCATCAAAGTGTAAATAAACCTCTTAAACGAATTCAGTTACTTTATTATTGAATAAATATTATGAGGAATAGAAGATTCTTATTTTTGAAGTTAATCCTCTTATATAATGATTCAATTGCTTAATTTGAAACATAATTATTATTGTATAATGTCAAACAATGTCTTGAAAAATTTCTTTAGTGTGAAAAAGTTTTACTTTCAAATTATGAATGACATAATAATTTAAATTTAATTGCACGAAGTTGGTTCAAAAAGTCACTGTTTTTTGAAGACAAATTTGATTACTAAGCAAGTTGGTGTTATCTTTGTGAAATGCCATCTGTTAACAGGTACCAAAACAAATTTCACACCGATTCATAGGTTAAATTTTATTGCTGCCGAGTCGAGTTATCACCTACGATGAGACCTGGATTCCTCATTGTATGCCAGAAACCAAGAAACAATCAAAACAAAGGGTTATTTCCTGTGAATCTTGATCCAAAGCAGGCGAAGACTATTTCTTATCGACTGGAAAAGTTAAAATGATAGTTTTTTAGGATGAGAGGGTCATTGTACTCATAGATTTCATAGAAAAAGGAGAAACAGCTACTTTTTCCCAGGAATTGTAATGAAAAAAGAAAAAAAAAAACAGATACTGTGTGTGTGTGGGTGAGCTATCAATTCCCCCCAATCCTAATATGAGTAATTTTGAATCTGTTTTGAATACTTTCTTAAGCATCTGTTGGATGAAATAGTGAATAAATACGTATGCGCAGAAATGAAAAAGTTAAAATATGAAGGCAGTCACAAATTTACAGGAAACAATTTCACTTTTAATATTAACAATTTAATAAAGTTAGTGAAAGTAAAGTGTTCTGAAGCTTTTCAAATTCTTTTAATGGCATACGTAAATCTTACTGATTTTCCTAGTGTTAATTTAATATGAAATTTTCGTTTTCTAAAATTCAGTTCCTCTTTACATTAATATGAAAATTTATTCCGATCAAGTTATTTAATACCCCAAAAGTGCTTCACAGGGCATAATTTTTTTTGATACTCTATTTTCGAGCTTTCTGATGTATCTGCTAGCTACATATGATCTATAGAATTAATAGTTGACTTTTTGACAGTATCCAACTCTTCCAATGCGCATGCGTCATTAATCGGAGAAGAATTCCGGTTGTTGTCGTCGACCTCAGCATTGATGTCAGCATTCACCTTATCGTTAAAACGAAAGTGATGTCCCTTAAAGTGCTCTTTCATTCTCTTATTAAGGGGGAGTCGATAGTACAGAGTTGACTGGTAACTTTCAGTTTTTTTCAAAAAATTAATGACACTTTGCTGGTTTAACCTCATCTTCTTGTGGCGCGTCATCTTCGATTTTCATGACATCAATTATATATGGAAGCAATGAAAAAAAGTGTATTATATGGAGCATACATGTAGCTTTCTGGTATAAAAAGAGTTTCGTATATTAATAAAAGTAATTTTAAATTGAATGCTGCGTCGATTTGAATTACGCTTTTCAAGTATATAATCTAATTATTTTGTACGTTATTTCATTTTTCATTCAAATGTATTATTATTATTTTATTTTTAGTGTAATATATTTTTGAAAGAAATAAAAAACATGTGATACTCCTTAAAAATATACATTGAAATTATATAAATTATATACAAACCTTATTTAGTTTTTTCTCAGTTATTATATTGGTTTATTGCAAAAATTATCATTCAATAAGGGAGGGGTGAATAGATTAATCAATTAAAACTAATATCAGAAATAAATCTCATTTAAATATTAAATTGTTTACTCAAATACTTAAATTAATTTTAATAGTTTTTCATGCTCCGTTTAAAAAACATGAAACTGGTAAATATATCGAATTAAGTTTCATTACAAAACGAAATTAAATATGAAATATCTGATTGAGATTTTGGCAGTATGATGCGTTTGAGTGCTGACCTTGAGACCGATGAAATGAGGGTTCATACTCGACTGTGCCAGAGTGTGATACATGGTGGGTATCTGAATGTCGACTAAATATTAAAGCAAAATAGGTCAAGGAGTTTCATCTCAGATGTCATCTTCGATACTTATCGACATTCCAATTTTGAGTCATTTTAGCTCAATCATTAGAGTCGATAAATGCCTGACTGGCGATTTCCAGTCGAATAATGAGATAGAGTTCCGTGAAGTATTTTACCATAAGTGACGAGTGTTATGTTGCGAAAATTAGTCAAGTGAAGTTGAAACTCATAACGTTCTTTTTGACTTATTACAGTTCCGACATTACGAGCGCTTTCGCTATTTTTCTGTTGTAATAGTTTGGAACTATGTCTCTTAAAAACAAACTAATTTATCAAATATTTTTAGAATTTCGCATTCTATAGTAAGTGGGGATAGCTGTAATATAAATGTGTTTCAATAAGAAAATCAAATTTTACGAATGGATATTAGAATATAAAGCCTCCAATGTTATTTTATTTTTATCTTAAGAATAAAACCAAAAAACATCTTGTTTTACTGTGGGTATATTTTTATTTCCATTTCCAAATAATACTATTTCTTTGTTGAATTATTTATCGTATCGTTAGATCAAGAAATCTCAAATGATATCAAGTACTTGTGGGAAATGGATGTGTTTTGATGATCAACCTATATTTGATTGCTTATTTAAATTCCATCATCAGAGAAGAAATGAAACAAAAATAACTTCCAGGAGGCTCAAAAAATATTTTGGAAGATGTTTTCTAAACTTGGAGATGAAATAAATGCCAGAAAGGGCCAAATATGACCTAACAGGATAAAATGGTCGAACTTCCCTGTGCATGAATACAAGATAAATCGTATCTCACAAATCGTGTTATATGACATGTATTATCATTATTGCAATAGCAGAACTGCCAAGAATAATTCCGGATCTTTTGCTACCAATATATTCTTTAAACCTTTTCAAGGTGGACTGATATTTAGCTGCATTAATTGTACCACGAGGAGTATATATTACCAAAAGCATTACATAGTCATAAAACATGGTTATAATTATCTTCTCAGCGTCGTTGATGGTTAAAAATATTTGGCAACAGGGAAATTAGTAATGTTCTAAATCACAGATATAGATTAACTGTTAGAACAATAATTTAAACCCTCGCTAAATCTTCAGTAACAATTTTTGTCTAAACTTTCTCACCATATTCCTCATAACGTTAAAAGAAAATCAAATGAACTTATCATGCGCAATTTCTTGTGCATTTCTGTTAACTGCATGAAGAACTACCTACAGCTTACCTTTCCGTACCTAAACATTGGTGAAATATGCCCAATACTGTGTCGCATGATATGTTTCTAATTTGTGGAAAAGTCACTCGTCTGTCTTGCATTATTGCTGAATCAAGATAATCAACAAGATCCGCCTAATTCGAAGGTCACCTAGTTCATCCAGTCTGAAATTCACGACACCATTTCCTTATCTGAGGTGCGGTCATAATACCAGTATCATATTTCAAAGTAATTTCAGGATAGGTTTCATACAATGATATCACTATAGCCCTCAAAATATGAATTGACATTCGTACTTCTTACTTGGACCATTCGCTCATTCAGGGCAAATGTGTACGCATTGATAATTTCAGACGTAATTATATAGGGGCTTTAAATACTTTGTGGCAATATCGCCATTTATTGATGTTGTTGTAAGCGATACATTTGGAGGAATAAATTAGACATCTTACTTTCGTATACATACACTCATGCAATACCTTATATTTAGAACAAAACCAAATTTAGTGGTAAATATTTTTGCGCTTTTTAACTGCAATTGTTGTCTTCACTTCTATTACGCGTGTGGTGGTAATATTAACTGCAACCTTAGCAGAATTCTTGAAATTATCCGTTTTTAGGGGTATAAAAATGGACGCTAGTGCTTTTTTACTTTTGATCAGCTAATACGCACGCGCGTTTGTGTTACATCTAGTGTGATGTTTAAATGTGAAATGCACACACACACACACACACACACACACACACACACACACACACACACATATATATATATATAGGTGTATGTGTATCAAATTGAATAACACAAATTGTTTCTCAAAATTCATAAGAAATCTAAAAAGTTATTTCAAAAGTTCACATTGTAAAAATGTTATTTAGTATTATTATTTAAAATGTAAATAAATATTACAATATTTAAACTATCTTTCTATTTAAGTGACACTTCATTTTAAAAACAATTGACAATATTCTTATCTCTTTCAAAACATCTTGGAAGCTGTTCATCATGAATTGTTAGAAAGACTATTCACGATGAATTCAAGTAATAATCAAGTCATCAGTGTCCTTTGAGAAATTTATAATGAGTGCCTAAAGATTTCCCTTAATGGAGCTTTAGAGACTATGAGAAGAATGTCTGTAGGTACAAGCTATTTATTTAATGTTTTCCTAATGGACACAATGTATGTTAGGTTAATAAATGGTAAATATATACCGCCATGTAAATAAATATTAATTATGCATTAATTAAATCTAGTCTCTTGAAACCTTATCCTTAGTGGACTTCTGCTAAAAATTATACATTTTGCTAGGCATATAATGTTGAGGTTGAGATTCATCATTTGTATCACTCTATGTAGTAATAGACTTGTAACTACAGGAAGTGTATAAGAGTTTCTGAATCCTTATGCCGAGAGATAATTAACTACTTAAAATACTGGACGGGACATTATTCCTACGGCACTTTCAAAGCTTTCTGTTTCAATTCCATCAATTATGAGAAATTATGTCTTTATATTTAAGGAGTTGCATAACACAAAACTAACTTCATTAATTTAATTTACTGCTCCTTTTATTCATGTTGGGGATACATTTCGAGCGATTTCATTATTATTTAGAACCATATGCTAAATTTTAACTTAATATGATACGTTATAACATCTAGTATTACATAGTCTTTCATTATTATTCATAATTAAATGAGTCACAAATCAAAAGTCAAATTAGCAGAAAATGACACAATAATGACAATAAAATACTTTTACTCAGATAATTGAATTATGAAGTGTCGATCCTTAGCTAAATATATCTGTGGATAAGTCCAATAGGCGTCAGAATCTTAAGTTTAATGTAATAACTATTTATCTTACCAAAACAAACGGGTTTGAATATTTCGTAGACTCAGAGATGAGTGTCTAATTCACTTACTATATGAAGAAATTTCCTTGTTGTGATATGATCATTCCTTATGAGGGGGTACTGGGAAGTTTTAATTATTACTAACAAATAAATTAGATACTTGGATTTAATTTACATTATGTGTATAAGAATGAATTAATAATGTTGTAAATTATTGATATTAATGTTGATTTGTTTCGTTTTAAGAAGCCACAGAATGAAGTGATCCGCAGTATTTTAATTATTACTATAGATAAAGGAAATAAAAACTTAATTTTTATTATCGTTCTTAACACTTATATTGTGTTAACTTCTCTACACGATTACTATGCAGAATTATACATCTCTGCAAGAGTCCTTTATGGTTTTTTGAAATTCATTTTTGTAGAATTCAGCAGATTGAACATTATCTTCTCCGTACTGTGGGTTACTTTAACCCGAAAATAAACGAAGCATCATTAACAGCTGTATTTTACAACATTATGCCCGTAAGAATAATTTCATACTTAGGATGAATTTCATCAAAACTTCTCGGTTGTTTCTTAGTAATAATAAAATCTACAATACCCCCTTGTACTCTTCTCTGTACATTAATTATACTTTCGTTGATAGTTTCCACTCCCCTCTCTTCCACTAGCTGCCCTCGTATAACACTTTTTTCTTTTTATAAATATAATTTATTGAATTTATTCACTAAACTTCACTAACCATAATCTAATTTAGCGTAAACACTTTCTTTCTCTGTCTTTCTCTCATAATAATCGACTGATTAATTTTAGTTAATTCACAATATCCATCAAAACACATTTTATATATTGCTATAAAATAAAATAACTTATACGAACAAATTTTAAGTTTATTGAAAAAATATACGATATTATTATTTCATATTCATTACAACAATAATTTTAAATTAAAAAGGTGATCTTTATATATAGATATAGCATTGTAAAAAAACTATAAATGTTATTTCTTTTGATTATGATCCAGAATGCTATAAAATATATGTAATTAATCATAAGAAAGTAGGTATTATGAAATTAAAAAAAAGAATAACTCACATAATACTGTTTTTCTAATTATTATGCAATTCCTCATATTTGGGAATTCCGCATAAGTGGTCTTATTATTTCATTATACGAAATTAGATACATCTAAATTACTCATGTAATTAATAATTAAAGTTTTTGAATACAATAATGGAAATAAATTTTTATAATAAAAATATAAATGAGTAAATGAAATTAAAATAAATTGTTTAATTTGTTTTTACGTATTAATCTGAATTATAATAATGTTATTAAATATGATAATTACTTTGTTTGAATAAAAATGAAATGTGTATTTAAATTACATTGCATAAATCAAGTTCAAACATTTTTATATATTTTAAATTTCTAATAAAATGGAAAGTTCTATTTAGTACTGATGAAATTTTGCAATGCTAAGATTATTTTGTGAATCGGGGAAATTTTCAAGATTTTATTCGAGATCTGAGAGGAACTTACGCATTTATTATAAAATTTAAACATTTTTTTCTAGTAATCCATTGCAGAACATGTTTACAAGTCAGAAAAAATAAATAGAAAAATATTAAAAAATAAGTGTGGTAAGGTGATTTTCATTTTAACTTCAATTAATCAAGGATGTTTTTGAAAGGAAACATTTGGTTACAGGAAGTAAAAAATTAACATTCTATTTCATTTCCTCTTAAGGCATTAAACTTTTTCTCTCCTTACAGAGTAATTTAAAATTCTTCGAAAGGAATTCCGAATTTCTTAACAAAAAGGACTTCTTTAAGAAAAGGAAGCCTAACTTTCCTGAAATAAAAGCTAAATAGGGAATGAAGAAGTGACTTAAGAAAAAAAAACTATCTCCAGCAAAGATAACTGTGATAAGATTTTAATTAAGATTATTTTACAGAAAAGTTTCATTGTAACTTGAAACAAAGCCTGATCTTTTAATTAAAGCAGTGTTGTATTTAAGCAAATATTTTTAATTACAAATAATTTTAAGGCATAATAAAGCGCTAAGAGAAGTTTCATTATGAGATTCTCTAATCGAAAACTCAAAATTAAAGAAGGATCAAACCTGAGAATTTAAATATGCCACATTACTGTTAAATTCTTTTTATCAAAATTATATTATTCTTAGCTTCTGAGTTTAGAGAAAATATATATTAAATGAACAAAAAGTGTTTAATTATTTTTCTTTATTTTTAACTGTATATTCTCTTGAGAAACCAAAAAATATATGCTTACGTAAATAACTCACTTATTCATTAAAATCATTTTTCGTATTTGTTTAAATTATTTGTAAGGTATATAAAGTGTTATACATTAATGTAAAGTCTTTTGTGATTTTTAGTTAGATGTGATGATTAAGCATATTCTTGTGGAAAATACTGTGTATTAAATAACCGCATACCAACTGGATAAAAACTCTAACATTCTAAAATTTATTTAAATCGATATCTACCAAACCATACAGTGTACAAAATTAATTCCTTTCTTATTGAATTAAAAGACCGAAATTGAAGCTTGCATGTTTTAATGGATGAAAGCGATCTTTTATTTGTTTAAAAACTGTTTTAAATTCAGACTTTTGACAATGTAAATAGCGAATTTAGAAAATCTTTATCTCATTTCGAAAATCTCATGGTATACCAATTCTCCTTACATGCATAAATTTTTAAAAAATATTACAATTCAGATAAAATGATAGTTTTAATAAGTACCAATATTTATATATTTTAAGTACACTTAAGTGAAGAGCAAATTAACTTCCAATGAAAGAATAATTTTGTATATAATATAACAAAGTGAACGTTATAAATTTAAAATCCAAGGGGTAATGCTTATAATTTATTCATTCATTATATGTTTAAAGCTTTCGTACTTAAAAAAAATGGTTTCGAAAAAAAGTTTTTAAAATATCAATTATTAATCTTTTCGAATGAAAAATTACTAATGGAGAAATGTTACATTAAACTGTTAGCAAAAATTAAAATTCACCAATTTTGAACGTTCTATTTAGGATATTTCTCGGCAATGATGAATTTAAAAACTTAGCAAACCAACTGTCAAGCACAAAATATTTCAATAATTAATACTACTTCAACAAAATGCATCAAAATAATCACAATTATAGAAATGTATTAAAATGCAATTTTTAATGCGGGACAAACAAAGGAATAAATGTAATAATCTCCAAAAGAAGCTTTGAATAACAGGAAATAATTAGAACGCACAAGCCCAGGATGTCCTGAACTACGCTTAGCAATGCATAAAAATTAAGCAAGAGTGAAAGAGGAGGGTGGAATAAAAATTTGATAACTGGTTGTGCAATTTCAAAATTGTATAGAATGTCTTCTATTAATATTTCTCCCACTTGCTTTTTAAAAGCGGGTTAAATGTTCATTCTGCTTACCGTATGAATACTGTTTCATTTCAATCGATATGTGTCTGGATGTACCAATTTTATTTTTTTTTTAAAAAACAATCCATAATTGTTGCTTTTTAGCGCGATTTTCAAGATATGCCGGGAAACGGATGAATAATTTACACACTCGTTGGTACAAGGATCATTTGAGAACCATCCTATAAAGTTTACAAACATATCGCTTCAACATTAATAATTTCGAAAAATTTTAAGAAATAAAAGAAAATTATTAAACAATAAAAAACTGTTAATTTTTAAGAAAATAAAGTAAAAACAAAGTAAAATATTTTAAATAGATTGAAATCTGTTGATGGTGAATAGGAAAGTTGTGAAAAAAAAAAATCACAAAAATTATTTTATAAATTGTTGTTGGATGGAATACGCTTACAGATCTTTCCATACATCGGCAAAGCTTTCTAAAATATTTTGTGCGATATGATCACTGATGTGGATTTGCATAACGGACAAAACACACACACACAAATTTATATATATATAAGATGAGAAACAACTATTTATCTTAAATTATAAAAATGTATGTATTACTTCATTGATTTTAATATGTGCTTTATGTCATTTTTTCGTCATAATAAGTTATACTTTTAAGTACTGAGTGAAAAAACAATAATCAGTGCAAAAATAATTAAGGCTTAGCTTTCCCCCCCTCCCCAAATTTTCAATAATGCAGTGAATGAAAAGTTTATAAACAAATGTACGGAATTTAAAAATACCCTTAGCTAACAAACAGGGTTTGTAACTCAACACAAGGTCAAAATTCAAACTTTTTGAAGCACACTCGATCATATATACTATTCAATAAAATAAAGCAGCGAAGATCGTAAAAGCCTTACTTTTTCTTATTTGTGATGTAGTTAAAATGATATAAATATATATATATATATATGTGTGTGTCTGCGTCTGAGTGTGTGCGTGTGTATGCGTGCTTCCTTATGTAGATTTTGCAGTTACACACTTACATACACTCACACACGCGCATATATGTTACTAAGGTGACCAATTTTTTTAACAATGAATAGAGGGACGAAATAATTTAAGAAAAAAATTACAGCATAATTACAGCATTATTAATTCATACAAAAATACACTAGTTATGTTTATATACATTTTAATCATTTAATTAAATGAGTATTTTCCATTTTTACTGGCAAGTTTGTATTACATGCAGATTTGTACTTTTTTAAAGTAATTTTCTTTGATATTTTTTTACGATTTGAGAGTCCTTTATACTTAAAAGTTATAAACTACTTCATTACGAAATTTTTAAAGAAAGACTATATTGAAAATTTTTTCAATACTTTTTTCTTTAAATAAAAATTTCTACAAACTTATATATTTTTCACAGGAACCTTTCAGTTCAGTACAATAGTGATATATATATATATATATATATATATATATAAAGTCATAAAGAAAATAATTTGAATGTTCCAAACATTCTACCACTTCCAGCAGAAAAGGAAATAAATACTAACAAAACCCCACAGACATTTCTGAGTATTCCATTGAAATGAAGTAAATTCAATTGAAACATCCACACCAAGGGAGTTCCATTCATGGAACTTGACAACCCTAATTGTGAGCTTCACAACCATTCGAGAAAAGTATTAAATTGTCATCCCAACATCTTTCACTCCATTCTCTATTGTAACCTTCCCATCTCGCGCTTCAGAATAAATCCTTACTGATGACTCATTCCGAATTCCTGAAGGATTAATTACTTGGGATAAGTTCCCATTTAGACTGTTTCTGATTGGAAATTTTCAGGTAAAGGAGAGATGGATACTAGAAAAATGAAATGCTACTTTGTTTATAAGGAAGTGCAGCGACTTGAGGAAAAAGGATTGTTAATAATACTTAAATACGCATTACCTAAGAAAATTGCTGTCTCTTATATAATTTTATAACAGAACTTCGATATATTTCAACTTGTACTATTATTTTTAAGCAAATGGGAAATTCCGTTTCCATAATCACGCAATATTTGAGTCGTAATAATAATTTTTATAAATGTATAGTAAATATAAAATGCATGTTGCTTGTAAAATGGAAGATTAGTTTCTTTTGAACCCTTAACATTAAAGAGGCTCCTCTGAGAAAAAAGACCTGTTATACACAGATAAGCGCATCATTTTATATTGTAAAATAAGAATGTATGTAAACGCCGAGTGATCAATGCTAAGAATCTTACAAATTGTTTGTAGGTTGGAGTTTTGTGTGGTTAATGCTTATATTATGGGCAAAGAAGTATGGAAAGAGTACCTGAAACATCTTTAAATCATCCCGGATTTTTGAAACCAATTTGTAACTGACAAAAACATTTGTAATTAACAAAATAACTAATTGTGAGAAGGATTTTGTATGAAAAGCAAACCGCAAGTTTAATTTAACATATTTGAAAATGGAAAAACGATTGTCAGAACACTACACATTAAACATTCTGGAAGAAAAAAAAGATTCTCGGGAGAGTTCCAATAGGCAAATGATTAGAGGATGCAAACGAACATTCATACATCATCCAACATGTCCCGGGAACTTTTCTCTACGCTTTGTAGAGTGTTTCCTAAAATCCCATCCGTATGAAGGATTACAAAAAAATTAATTCAGTAATAAAAGATTATATCTTCAAGATTATATTTTTTATTTATCTTTTTTCAAGTCTTTATTCTTTCATTTAATGTTCACTCTTTTTTTACATTAATATACGTATACTGTAGTGTTTTAACCTTGAAACCTTGGTATGCTAGCATATATTATAAAAATTACACTTGAGTTAAATAGTAAGAAAAAGAGTCAATCATAAGAGTAGAGCAATAAGTTTATACGTCTAAATATATTTGCAAACAAATCATGTACTATAAATCGACAACTACAAGAATAACTTTGGATCCGTGCATGTCCCGTGGCATCCGACTTGTATACAATATATTTTTCGGTAGCACTGAAAAATGTATAACTGAAGTAGAAAGACTTCCCCATTGAACTTCAAGCCCTATTTCATCCTTTCACTACTTTGTTTCACTTTTTTACGAGTAATCTTTTCGTAGAGAAAAAGTTAGGTTTTCTCTCGTTTCGGTCAATCTATTCACATGTAACTTTAAAATATATAATTTTATGCAATTCATATATATGCTTTGGTTTAATAATAAAAAAGACAAGTAAATAATTCAAAGCACTTTAAAAACATGATTTGAAACAGGACTTAATTTTTTTCTTGCATATTTTGTATTTTAACGGGATAGAAAACAATATCATGAATAAACTCACTAACTAGATTTTGGAAATTTATAATATTTGGTATTTATTTTATTCACATTAAGGTACATTTTTTGCAATGAAATTATTACTGATCACTTTTGAATTCTCACAATATTTCTATTTAATAGTAATGAAATAGTAAAAGAGTTCCCTTAATGAAAACTATATTGTAAAGTAATTTTCCAAATTAAAAAAAAAACAATACTGTACACTTATAATAAAACTAAACCACTGTAATGTTGGTAGAAACTATTAAATGTTACTTCTGAATCGAATTTTGCTCAGACTGCGTCACAAACATACCATTTTGTAATAAAAAAAATTTGAAATTTTGTATCAAACCACTTTATATTCCCTCCTCCTTATTGTTAACTGTACATAAATGTCCCCTTCCTCTTCAAATTCCCAATCGCTATTACTGATCATTTGTATTTACATTAGTATTATATAAACATTAATAAAATGTTTGTCTCGTTTGAGTTTCGTTTTTATCTGTTATCTTAATTCAAATATCTGAGAATTGTGTATAAAGAGAATTTGTCCTTTTTCTTATGTTGGAACAATCAAGTATTTCACTTTATTCTTGAAACCGTGAAGAATTTTGACTAAAGATTGAAATTACACTTGTTACATTATACATTGAGCATCATTACTGTTGTACTTCTAAAGACCTCTGCACTGGAACAGTAATTTTTTGCTCTACCTTTCTTTTTCAAATGGAGGTTTAATTTTAAGATTAAGCATATGTTTAAAAATTACTTAAAAAGAAAATGACAGAATATCCGGTATACGTTTCAATAAAGATAATGAAGATGATGGAAGACATTTCGCAAAATATAACGAATACTTGATTTGGTTGATTGATTGTATAATAACATCACAGAAGAAACACGAGGGTTATTGGCGACAAACCTCCTAATTTAGAATCGTTTATTAACAATAACAATATCTTAGTTGCCACCTACCAATACATACTAGAACAATGTTGATGTCCCAAAAAAATAAAATTTTGGTGTTACTAAAATTAATTTAGAAAAAAAATGAATAATAATAAGAAAAGTTTGCATAAGGAAAAGCAATTTTTCGAATTTATAAATGAAAAAAAAGTAGAGAGATTATTCCATGACCTAAGCTATGATTTGATGTCATTACCTCTAAAATCTAAGCTCGTTTAAAAGCTACAAATATCGACATGGTTCATTAATCAATTCAATTAAGAAAACTAGCCTCTCTGCAAAAGTTTAGTTTCTTTAAGTATGCACTACCCTAATGATCTTTCATTTTTCTCACTGTATTTACTATTGTTAAAGAAACAAGGTGACATGGACCCTGGATGCCCTGGCTTCACTTCCTATGTTCTACCCTCCTTTTCTCATACAATACATCTTTGTTTTCCTTATTCTCCTTCACTTTATATTTAAATCACAAACAAACATTTTCAAAAATTATTTACATGACACTTTGGTTTATTATTGAATCAAAGAGTGTGTTTGAGAATTATCAGATGATGCATCAATTTATTCTGAAACTTTTCTTTTCTTTCAGAGTATTACCAACATTTCTAAAGAATCATACATATTATGATGTACAATTCTGTGTAAAATACTCATAGTTCACTAATGTATGATCAACAAACAAAGGCTTCATGTATTTAAAGTTTTATGCATTGTGCAACTTACAGCACTTCAGCACTTAAACGACAAAACATATCTTGCATAAAGGAATATCAAAATATACGAACTTGCTTTAAATAATTATTTAACAACAATCAACTAAAACATTTTGAGTTCAGATACTTTAAAGTTTGTTAGTTACACGGTTTTTAGGGCAAACGAATTATTCGTCGACATTAACTTACATAAATAAAAAAAAAGAAATTGCAATGCATCTTGGATTAAAAGATGGCGCCATGTCAAGTAAAAATAATTAATCAGAATGTTTTAAACTAAATTGTACAAGTTTAAGAAATGTGTAGTCCATATATCTTAAAGTAGTTAAATTGATTTGAATAGTTAACCTTTTCCTACAAATATGAAAAAATAAAATTACTTTAGAATGAGATGTATATTACTCATCGAAGATATATATTATTTTATTTTATTTTAAGCTGTTGTGTAAAACTATCGATTTATCAGAATGAAAAAGAGCTTAAAATCTCTGCAATGGAAGTTTGCCTTAAGAATTATCAATTGGATGAATAAAAATTGAAACATTGATTTTGGCTGAAAATTAGTGATTCTTTATATAAATTAATTTTATTACAGCGCACTTAATTAATAGATTAGATTAATTTAGATTTTCAATATTTAATAATAATTTTTTATTATTATTCTTGATTAGATTTTAAATATTATTCTACTTCTTTTATATTTTAATATTTTAATTAATTCCTTACAGATGAAGAAAATGGAACACATGCCGTTTAATTTGCATATAAGTTCTTTACATGAAGTTCATCACGAGAAATATATAGAATTTCTAAGGTAATTTAATGTTTACAAACACTTAACAACGTGTTATAGTCATAAATTGATTTAAATATAAATTTCTTAAGTTAATTTGGGTTCAGAAATAAGTTCAATTGTTTTCGACAACAACAACAAAAGCACTAAGCTAGAATAAAGATATTAAGTTTCCATATTGCTCTACGGAATATTACAGTTCTGTTTCTCTCTCTCTCTCTCTCTCTTTCAATCTTAAAATATAATTTTTATAGAATAACTTCTGCAGCATCTAAGAATGTTAAAATTTCAAAAGTACTTTAGTACTTAAAGGAATAATTGAAGATTCAAATCAAATTTCAGAATTATAAGAAAATTAAGAACTACATAAAATATTCATTACTTTTTCCTGGAATTTGTTAAATTATATTTAAACACATAAATTATATAAAGGTATAAAAAAAATTAAAATTAATTATAAAAAATTAAAAATATTAAATTAAAAATAAATAATATAAAATTACGAATAAATTATAAAAAGATATAAATAACGATATAAATTATTTAAAGATATATATCATGATAATAAAAACTAATTACTTTATTATTATATTGATAGTAATTCATATCCGCATAATAGTTTATTTCAAGGACTTCTGTCAGATAATGAAAACAAATCTTTATTTACATTGCAAAAAAAAAAAAAAAAAGAAACGTTTATTTTTTTTGTACTTTAAAATGTTTATTAGAAAGTCAATAAAGTATGTGAGTTGTATTATCATTCAACATTTAAATTTTAGTATTTATAATGTTTGCTTTTTGAGTTTTTTTTTTGAACCAGTTTTTATATTCTTAAGATAAAGAACATAATATAAGCTGCTTTTTTGAAATTAGTATAAGTCCCCTTTTAGAAAAAAATGAGTTATTGGTAATTTTAATGAATTATAGATATCTTCATTTTATTTTAAAATTGTGCTCCATATATCATTAATATATGGATCACTATTTTTTCATAAATTAATAAAACAGTTGCCAATGTTTTAACTACGCAATCCTTTAAATGTCCGACAATCAGTAAAAGCACTTTTATCTTTAACGAAGTACCCTACATTTTGAGCAAAATATATTTTTAAATAAAAATAGGATAAATATATGCTCTATTTGGTGGAATGCTTTGTTTCTAGATGAATCATTTGATATAAAAAATTTAATTCTTTAACATTTTTAAGCCGTTATAGAGAAATCCATCTAAGAAAGTTTGCCGATTAAAAAAAGCAAGAATGGTAATCAATGAAAATATTCTTAATAAGAATAAAGAATAACTACAGCCTGCCCCCCAGACGTATTTTTTCCCCCAAAAAACTATTTTTCAAGGAGTTTATTCTACTAAATGTCAACATCAAAACTTTAAAGTTCAGTTTTATTAAGAACTTTCTCTGAAACTGAAAGAACACAGAGGAAAATACTATTCGTTTTTCATGCTCCGATAATCTGATGATGCCATAAAATTTTTAAAGTTTGAATTTCCACAGCTAATAAGAACAAAGGTTATTTTTCATAAAAACTAATACTGTTTTCTTCTAAAAACTATTTTAAAAGTTTTCATGTGTTTCATGAAGCTCTTTTCTACTGTGGAAATAATAGTTTTCAAATTTTCTGTTCTTGCTGCTATAAAATCAAAAGACTAATCGAAAGATTCATCAATTTTTGGAATATTTTCGAATGTTATGCAATTAGGTATTTGCAGCTCATTACGAGTCCTTAGTAACAGAATTAGTATATCTTGTTAAGGATTTCGTGTTCCATAGAACACCCTAAGGCGATAATTTGCGATTGCTAAGTAAATCCATCAAGGAGATTCTCATAATAATAAAGGGTTAATTAAGATATGTGTTATGTCTTGGAATGTTAATTACAAACAGATTTGTCTCACGTTGTGATGTTTAGTAATAAGTACACCGCAATTAATTTCACGTACTTTAGAGACCATAACGTACGAATTTAATATTTATTACTTTAATAGTTAGTTTGCGTGATAGAGACATGGAATAAAATATTTTCTAGAATAAAAAGAGGACATATTTAAGATTTACATTAGAACTCAAAGATCTTTGGACAAAACAACTTTTAATAATAAGTGGTTCTAACGAGAAATCAAACTATTCTTACTCCTCATAAAATTAATACAATAAAAATCGTTAACGAATTATATAAAAACAAATTTTTTAAATTCTGTTTTATTATTGATTATAAAACGATCAATCTGTTCTATCTACTTATAATTCACAAACGAAATTTATGTTACAACTTTCTAAGTCTAGGGAAATCTATACGGTATTTCTGTAAATCGAAAGGAAACTATTTCTACAATACTCCAGTATATATCAGATGATTTATGTGGTTGTTCATCGCAACATGTCCTTTCAAGTATTATCCCATGTTGTGGATAACAAGACAAATTAGATAATTAGGGAGTGTTGTAATAAAAATATTGCATGTTGTTTATGAATTTCATAATTAATCATTTTAACTACTAGTTAAATCATTGCTTGTAATGATAGCAGTCGCTGTCGTAAGTTGATATAACGAGTTCATTTTGTCATTGTAAGGATATATATAT
>BMAW01000456.1:28175-64659 GCA_019974015.1 Nephila pilipes | reverse complement strand
TATGCGTAAATCCTGATATTTAATGCCCTATTAAGGCGTACTTACTTACAAATCTTTTTCATCAGTCGAATGTGTTTCGAATTAAAATATTCTTGACTGTATCAGTCACTCCAAAATGTTTTATCATCATATTTAAACATTTAGTGGCAGTCGCGGTGTAGGATGAAAAGTACAGACGATGTATTGCAACGAGCACCAGGATGTAGCAGATATCAAAATCATGTCTAATAATTGTGAAAATTTCTTGGAATTTATACAGAGACTGAAGAAAGTTAAGCTTTTAAATTAAGGAATGACGAAAACCAAAGCGATGTATTATTTATAAAAATTGGAATAAATATTTTTTTTCGTTGTAACTAAACTTTGAATGAATACTATAACCTTGATTTCTGCTAATCTCAAAAACGGGTTCATAGTCTGAGTAATAAAAATCAAAACATATAGATTTTATGGAAAATTAAATTTCATCTTATGATGGCTCTCTTTCTCTCTCGTATTTTTTTAAAAATTCATAATATACGAGGTATAAATATTAAATAATGTGACTGATGTTGAATCAAAAGAAGTACGCATGCACTAAACACCAGCAACCGACAGCTGTTTAGTATGAATCTTTCTCTATCGAACGCATAGCCTCTCGTTTCTATAAACAAATCCGTATACCTGTAGCCGTCATTCGCATAAGAATCATTCTTTTGTTTCACCGAAAAAATGATAAGTAAGCCACGAATATCTCGAGTATGGAATTAATGGGCATGTAATGGGCATGCCGCTGTGCCTTTACACAAGGTACATTTCTGGAACTAGTGCTCTAATCATATTGTTTTTGCAAGTTTCTACAGAAGATTCTTGAATAATGGTTGTTTCGAGAGTGTTATCATGAACCGAGAGCGATCGAAACGAAAGTCTGTTAATGCCGAAGGCCTTGCAAAAAACAATCCTAGTAAGAGTACTCGAACGACAGCCCAACGATTTTGTATATCCCAACACACTGTACGGATGATACTGCCAGCAAACCAAATGAATCATTTACAACACGTTTTGGGGTATTCGTGAGGATAAATAACACCGCACGGATATTTCTGCTTGGTTTCTTCAACAGAATGCGGCAGATGTATCATTTGTTGTGTTTATTTCGCTCACAGATGTGGCAAGTCTTAGAACAAAGAGGATTTTCAATCCGCATAAAAAGCCTTTTAGTTGTTTTCAGTGAACCATATGGTTAACATACAAGTGCAGCTCGAATCCACTCACCTGTTAATATTTGGGTTAGCATTGTCGAAGACCACCTCTTTAAAATTTATTGCATGGGCCGTAGGGGGAAAATGCTCATCACTCGTAGCGCCACTCTGTGCGGATCAAGCATAATGGGCCTTCCACCACTATACTGCAGAAAATAAAATTTCAGATATTTAAAATAGCTAGAAATTGTTCGTTTTGACTCTATGCAGTTCACTATTTCTTAAGAGAAGCTGTAGATAAATCATGGAACTTCAGCATCATTTTATTTGAAACAAAGTTCCTTTATCATTTGAGAAAATTAAGGGTTTATTTTATTTCACTCATTTTCATAACTTACTAAAATTTGTTTCACAAATTCCATTGAGACTAATATAAAACTTTGTAACAGATCAGTAAGCAATTTAAACTGTCTAGAAAAATGTATTACCTGTTTAAAAGCACACATCTAAAATGACACTTTTTTTGAAGATACGTTGCTTATATAATTTGTCAACAAAATTATATAGTAAGATATTACTGATAAAAACACGATTTCTTACATTCTAGGTGGTAAACAACCGTTGAATGAAAAATATAACTCTGATTTCAACAAATCTTAAAAATTATATGCCACGTGAAATTTTCAAAATCCGGAATAGGCTTTTTTGAAGTTCTATAAGGCTTTGTATGTTTTAAAAATTCATAAACCAAAGTGAATATTAAAATATCTAATTTCATTTTTAGAAACAATATTAATGTCCGATTACGTATGGCTTTTCAAAAGAAATGGAAATTATTCAAATAATCCATTCGGATAAAGTCTCGTAATTAATTTTTTGGAATGTTTGCTTTAGTCTTTCTTGCGTTATATGGACAATCCACTCATCTGTACACTGTGACGTATTCAATTTTTAAAAACAAACGATTTAATCTTAATGTGATACTTTTTTTAAGATATTATCTGTCCAACTTATAAAGGCAGACGATTTAATTTAATGTGATACTTTATTTAAGATATTACCTATTCTACTTTTAAAAGCAGACGATTTAAACTTAAAGTGATACCTTTTTCAATATTCTTTATTAAGATATATTTTTTGACAACACCAGATCATAGTTTTGATTTTAGATAATTTACTGGCAACGGATATAAAATTTAGTATTGAGTTTGGTTCCAAGAGGTAAAGACGAACGTTGAAAAAGTGGTGCTTGTGTAAAATTGTAGCTTGAATTTATGTTTGAAAATATGTGTGCAAATAAATGTGATGTCCTGAAAACAAATAATTTTTATTAATAGTCTTCAATACAGTACAATGGTTTGAACGGTGGGAAAATACGAATAAAATACATACAAAAGTTGATGGTTTGGTAGATCTTATAAATTGCAAAGTCCATCACCTATAGCATCCGTGTTACTTCTAGTGCTACGTTAATACAATCAAAGCAAACCAAACATGGTTGGTTGGTTTAATTATCGTTGCATTAGAAGCAATTCGAGGACTAATGGCAATTGACCTCGTATTTTGTAACCTCTGTCAAATGACTAGGAAGACAAAAGGTCTAGCATCCCTTCTCCTAATTTCCACACCACGCCACGGGAGTTTTCAGAGTCTCGACAGATTTTACGTTAATCAGCCCCAGCTACACGGCTGGTATGAAGTGGCATCACAGGCTCGAAACCACGACTCGTAGAAAATTGCGAACCGTGACTCGGCAATCGTGACTTCCAGGCTTCCTCTGCCGCAATGCGAAAACTGGAAAAAGTAGTTTTCATCTAGTTAAGCGAATTGAGATACGGTTTAAAAAAGAATTTGTTCTATAATTATTAGTAAACTAATAACATAGAATGGGGAAATAACGTAGCGTAAGACAAAAATTCATTTTTTGTCTGTTCGCATAACTTGTTTTAAATTCAAGGGTGACTCCAGCAACCCTTATTACAGTACAAAATCTTAACTCAACATGAAACCTTTTTAATTCTTGCAGAAATATATTGCTGATTTCGGTGCACATCGTCACATTTAAATCATTCAACTTATGGAACACTTTTCTGGAAAAACATTCATAAATGATTGATGCGCTTGCATGTTGCTTAATATCGCTGTGATGATTGTTTACTTAAAGGACAACAGACAATGGTTTAAATTACCGATTTGGGGTAAAAATTCCTCACTGAATTCCGTCGTTGACACTTATGCATACTGATACTTGATGCTATACTTAAAATAAAATTAATAACATGGAGAGAAAGAAACGTTCTTTAATCTATGAGACCAATTTCATTAATTTAAAATTAAGATTAAATTAAAAGTAACATTTTTTTCATCTCTTAATTCCTTAATAAAGCATTCTGTTTTAAATTTAATTCATATCTTACATAGAGCTATTTCGTAAAAGTGATTGTTTAATTAGTTTTATTAACGTCGCACTAGAAGCAACCCGAAGTCACTGGCAATAAATGTCGTAATTTTGAACCTCTGTCAAGAGACGAGAACTTCACCTGTGCTGGCGCCTCCCTCTCTTAACTTCCGCACCACACCTGTTGGAGAATATTGAACCTCGGAAGATTTAACGTGCATCAGCCCAGTCTACACGGCGGAAAAAAGGGGGAAAAAATGCTGGAAAAAAGGCTCAAAAACGCAATTCGACGAAAACTTTTGGGTTGGAGATTAGGCCGTCTTGAAATAGGATAAAAAAAAAAGAAATGGTTCTACTCAGTAAAAGTAAATAAAAAATATTTATTTCGGTATTTTTTCCAAAGCAATTCGTCTGCAATTATCTCTAATAAAAAAAAGCGTAATACAAAGAGAACATATTTTAACCATTACACACGTAACATTTTTTTGAAAAATAGCATCAATTGCGAATGGACGGGTGGATTCACCAGCATTATTTTTACGCAGCACTACATATACGTAATGTCTTTTTGTCTACTCAAGGTAGGCTGTTTCTATAAAGCTGTAGAAAAATTGTATATTCAAAATTTTATTTTTATTTAAATATTTTTCTCACTGATATCAGACTATTGAAAAAATTTCATCAAATGAAACATATGTACGTATATCCTAAATTTTCGTAACAAAAATAGTAATTCACTTAGTTTTTTATCAAATATTAAATTACTTTAATTCATAATTTAATGTGAGACTTTAAATAAGGAATTGTTACATTAAACACACGTAACTATGCCAATTATCCGAAATGTTGAACAAAAAACACTGCATGAATTGATTTATATTTTTGTTGAGCCTACCTTAAAGTGAATGACAACGAAGAAATTGAAACTTTATTGTTAAACAATGCTATGAAGACATAGAGTTGTGACCAATTGCAGCAATTTCGTCTGTAGCAGACACTTTAATCCCATTTACGGGCATTTTTCTAGTATTTCAAGAAGGCGGTGATAATGAGACTAAAAGAATCGCCTTCATTCAGGATAAAGTTTCTACCAATCAATTCTTGGATCTGAAATCGTCTACCACGTGGAAGAATAGAGAATCAAGTAGTTTCCTTCACGTAGAATGTTCAAATTGTGTGGTGTCGAAGTTAAGAGTGAGAAAAATCAACATGGGCAATGTCTCGTCCCTTAACGAATGGAGAATCTGAAATATGTCTAACAATTCACGCAACACGTTAAATGTATCATTAATTATAAAGACAAAAGTAGGCAATCTTTGAATACGAGGTGAACAAATACATATTTTTGAAAGCTCTTAGGACAAGTTAACTGTATGTGTTTCTGCGTGTTTATACTAATATCCTCAATGTTTAGTTTTTGGCCCTCTTTTGATGTGACAACAAATGTGAGTTGGCCACACTAAATAGATGTTTTTGTGAATAAACATTATGAGTAAAAAAAATGATAACTGCGATAGACTTTTAGTCCTCAAAAACAAAAAACATTTTCACAACACAACAATATTTTAAAGTTCAATAAAATTCAAATGTATCAAACATTATTTGTCCTGCCAAAGTTCGTTGATTCTTATGAACAATTAATCGGGAATGAAATAAGACAGCTATGAATGACGTTCAATTATAAACATTAAAGTGATCAAATTCAATGAAAAGAAAATGCGCCAAAGAGTCAATCAAAATGAGCAAAAAGTTCGAGAATTGTTTGAGACATATGTGACAGTAAATTACCCAGAATATATTTCTGTTGTTGAAATTCCTTTTTTAAGAGTCTTAATACAGCGAAATAATTAGAATTTGGTTACTTCGTGAATGTTGCTATAAATTAAAAGAACGATCAACTAGAATTATATGATTTAGAGCCACAAGGAATACGATATTGACAGAACTAATAACGCATTAATCAAATTTGTTTTACCTGTCATAGAAAGGTATTTATGACATCGAAAACCTCGGTCGTGAATTAT
This sequence comes from Nephila pilipes, assembly GCA_019974015.1. NCBI lineage: Eukaryota > Metazoa > Arthropoda > Arachnida > Araneae > Nephilidae > Nephila > Nephila pilipes. Next base: position 59,056 of record BMAW01000456.1, on the reverse strand, counting down.
AAGTTCATAATATTCCAACGTAATCCATATAACAGTTTTGGAAATTTATAATCATTTACTTAGACTTAAAATTAAAGAAGCAAAAACATCTCACAGTGACAAAATATATGGTGTATATTTTAAGAAAGGCTAGAAACTGCAATTGGAAGTTAAAAAATATCTTAGCTGTAGAAATCCGGAGAGTAAACTGCCATTTAAATTTTTGCTTTTCGTTCCTGGCAAAATGTAACAGGTATTTTTCGGGTTATATATTCTTATTATTACTTAATATTTATTACCTTATTTATAGAAAGGTGTTATGGTATAGATAATTTTTTATTCAATTACAATAAAATTTATTTTATACTGATCCTTTATTAAACGCATATTACAAATTAATTCAAAATGGTATTTAATTTTTTGAATTAATTTTTTTTTCTGAGCACATGTTGGATGAAGATTTAAATCCCAACATATTACAATGAAATTGTACCAGGAGGAAAATTTGAAAGTTATTAAAGTAACGATTAAACATTTTTGATCATGTATTGCTTAGCAATTATTTGAAACTTAAAATATTCAACAAAATTTACTTTTTTTACTTCAGTGAGTATCTCTTTTTAACAGTAACATAAGTCATTCCGAGATGAATTAATACAGTTTAAGACAATAACACAATTTAAAATAATTATGTAATAAGAGTATTTTAGAATTTAAAATACGACAAACTTGTTGCAATTTTCTACCAGTGCGATAAACTTGTAGGACAAGTAGGGGCACAAGAACGATTTGGAGTCACTTAGTATTGCAAGGTCTGAAATCATTTGTTCATGGAGTAGATTGCATTTTACGGGATCTCAACCACACATTAACCTCTCTTCAAGCCAGCATTTAAGATCCAGTCACTGAGGTAGTATGTCAGATGAATACTCAAATGGGTTGGACTGATCAACATGCACCTCGAGTATGGAACTGCAGTCTCAAACGAGCATGCTAATGTGCGTTCATACCAGGAACGCTTCCCGAACTAGTATTCTTATCACACAATCTTAGCAAGTTTTCACAGAAGATTACTGAAAAATGGTTGTTTCGAGAGTAATATCATGAACACAGAGAGTGATCGAAACGAAAGTCTGTTAATGCCGAAGGCCTTGCAAGAAACAATCCTAGTAAGAGTACTCGAACGACAGCCCAACGATTTTGTATATCCCAACACACTGTACGGATGATACTGCCAGCAAACCAAGTAAACCATTTACAACACGTTTTGGGGGATTCGTGAGGATAAATAACACCGCACGGATATTTCTACTTGGTTTCGTCAACAAAATGCGGCAGATCTATCATTTTCTTTCTTTGTTTTGTTCGCTGATGAGGTTACTTGTACAACAGAAGGAAATTTCAAATCAAATTAAAAGCCGTTTAATTGTTTTCAGTGAACCCATTTGGTAAACAAACAAGCGCAGCTTAAATCCTCTCATTATAAATATTTGAATCAGCACTGCCGAAGACTAACTTAATAAAACTTATTGCGTGGGCGGTAGAGGATAAATGTACATCAATCGTAGCACCACTCTATGTGGATCCAGCATGGTAATGCTTCCCTCATCATATAGCAGGAAAAAAAATTCCGAACATTTTAAATAGCAAGAAATCGTTCTATTTAAATGTAATGCACTACGCCCTTTTTAAAGGTAGCTAAATAAATCATGCAATTTTGTGATTATTTTATATGAAACTCCTTTTTCTTTAATTATTTTAATTTTTTTAAAATAATTATGGTCTTTCTTATTTCACTCTGTCTCATAATTTCACGATAACTTGCGACACAATTTCCAATGAGACTAAAATAAAACTTCGTAACAAATCAAAATAATTTAAACCATTTAGAAATGAATTACCAAAAGCATACATCTAAGATAATGCTTTTCTTGAAGATACCTCGGTAAAAACATTTATTCTCGATCTCTATTGCATAATATAACTGATATATATTCGATTACTTCATTTCTAGGTGGTAAATAACCATTGAAAGAAAAAACATAACTTTGATTTCAACAAATCTGATAAAGTTTTCAAAATCTAGAATAGATAGGTTTTATTGAAATTCCAATAAGGCTTTGCATTTCTTATCAATTCATGAGGCAATGTGAATATTCAAGTATGTCGTTTAATTTTTGAAAAAAATGTTATGATCAATTAGGCATGCCGTTTTAGAAAAAATTAAAATTTATCAAATAATCTATTCGGTTACCTGGTCTCTTAATAAATATTCTGTGATATTTGCATTAATCTTTCTTGCGTAATATGGTCAAATCCTATCGACTATATAGAGACTGACGGGAAAAAATACGAATGACGTACAAATATTGATAATTTGGTTGGTTTTAATAGTGTTGCACTAGAAGCAACATGATGGCTGTTGGCAGCGGACCTCGTATTTTTAAATCTCGATCAAGTGACAATGACGACATCTGAGCTGGGTCACAAAGTGTATGAACATGATATCTGGATAATGGTACTCTTTCAACCTGAACATTAATTAAATTTCAAATAAGTAATTAAATTTCAAACTATTAACTACGACGGACCATTCAAACAAAAAAAATTAATTTCATACAATATTGGATCTCGCACCTATATGCGAATCAATGACCGTATTGTTTCACATCCAGTGGAATTCTAAAAACTAAGAATTCTCTAAGCTTCCAGAGTAGAAATGTTTCACCTTGTGGCTTTACAATAACCTTCTAGGGAGAAGAGCGCCATCTTGTGGCTTTACAATAAATTTTTCTGGTTTCATACAAAAAGAGACAGTGGACTGATCATCCTGCTCGCCGCTGGAAATAGCAATTTCAAGACATGAATCACAACTATTTTATACAAAATTATAAATGCAATACATATAAGCACATAACAACAATACATCTTATTCACAAATATTATTAGTTAAATATATAAATGTTAATAAACATATGTAATAGAAAGCAAGTACTATTTTTAACAAGAAAATATTAACATGTTCAAATAAAACTAATATTATCCTTAAATTAATCTTTTTAATCACCTTTTCCGTTGGAAAAACAGCAATTTTTGATATTGACCATTTAAAAATACTATTTCGCCTATTTACATTTATCACTCTGATATTATTCTCCTTTCTAAGAAAAATGTCCTCATTTCGGCCCAAAATCTATTTACAAGTGGGAAGGCTATCCTCCTTTACAATATCCTTGATTTTCATGTTCTTTTTTAATCATCCTTGTATTTAAATATTTATTTTGTCACTACTTCCAAATTGTATCATTTTTGTAACCCTTTGCTAAAATTTAACTCTATTTTCCGGAACATTTGTTATACTAGGTTCGACACGGCAATTATCTCTCGAATTGTAAGAAAATGACCAAGATTCAATACTTCATGCTCCACCATGTCATCAGATAAATGTGTAAGTGGACAAGAATTTAAAATTCTCTCAATGGGACAAGGAACAGTAAGAAACTCTTCAAAAGTAAACTTCGAATTCCCTACATCTCTTTTGAAAAATATTTAAAAGACATATATGCTCTCTATATATATATATACTATATATCTGCTATATATCTCTCCCATAAACCACCAAATTTCGATGCTCAAGGAGGCAAAAATCTCCAAATGAATATCTTCTGATGCTAAAACGTTAAATACCTCATTAACAGATTTTTTCACAAGGTTGTACAATTTTTAAGTTCTACATTTGCACCTACAAAATTTGTAGCATTGTTACTAAATAGACGTTATGATTTACTCATTTTAGCAAAAAAATCTCTTTGAAGTTGCGATATGCCTTACAAGTCAAATAACACACTAGATCTAAGTGATTAGTTTCATTTTTATTAACGTCGCACTAGAAGCAACACGAGAGCTATTGACGACGGACCTCGTAATTTTGAACCTCGGTGAAGAGACGAGGACGACACCTGAGATGGTACCCCCTCTCCTAACTTCCACACCACATCAACGGAGGGACTTGGGGCCCCCGACAGATTTAACGTGCATCAGCCTCGGTTACACGGCAGCCAATGATTGAAACCTTGACTGAACGAAAATCACCGGTCATGAATCCGAAACCTTGACCACTAGGCTACCGCGGCCCTTATATCTTTCTAAATAAACTGTCATTGTTACCTTACAAACAAAAATACAGACATAAATTTGTGGTATGTACCCTTTCTTTGTGTTCTCTATATTTAATGAAAAAGAGTCCACAAAAATGAAAACCTGAACAGTGGAACGTAAAATTAAAATTTAGTGTCTCTTTAGCCGAATTGCCCATAATTTGTTCTGCTGTCACAGGTTCAGCTTTAAGACAAATAATAAATTTGTAGACAATATTTCTTTTAGCTGAACTATCATTTAAAGGTTGATATTATTTTCCAACATTATAAAGTAAATTTTGAGGACCCCGATAAAGATTCTTCTTGTGAAAATGTTCTATGATCATCTTAGTCAGTTTATGGTTTACAGTTAAGATTGTAGAGACTATCAGATTTACACTATATTACTATGTTGGAGACGACCTCCTACTCTTGATATATTTCAATCTAAGAATGGATTTAAGGTCCTAAGTTTGCCTACTACTGGATTGCCCTTGGGTAGATTGTTGATATCTTCCTTGAATTATCTTACCTGTACAGCATTGAATATGATTCTTGTACCATGTTGTATCTCTTGCAGAGATAAAGATCCACTTTTATTGTTTCGGGAAGTTTGAACGTTGTAAAAAATCCAAAAATAAAATTTATAACATAAAATAATTTAGAAAAGTTATTAGTAACACTCATGAGAAAATCAAGGAATGTATCAGTGGCAGTAAGATTCAATGCTGTTTCATGGTGAGTTACTTTGAATTTCTTCAGATATTCCTTTTCAGAAGAAGGATCAGATCCATTGAAAGAATCAATAATATCTTAATAAAAGAAGTCTGATCCATGCCACCATAATGAATTGATTTCAATTTGATTTGGAATGACTCCTCACAAAATCAGATCTGCAGTGTTGACCCACTTCCAGCAGAAGTTTTTTGTGAGCTCTTGAATGCGGATGATTCTGCGTGAAAAGAAAACTTTCAACAAATGAGGTGAAGAGTGAATCTAAGTCATCACTATGGTTAAGTTAATGTATGCATATACAGTACTAATTTTAAAATTAATATATTCAAAAACCTTGGTCATAAGCTTTTTAAGTAGTTCAGCTGCTCAAAGCTCAAGCCTAGGGATAGTTCACAAATTAATTGGTTTAGCTCTTGATTTACTAAGAAGTAAAATCACTTTCACATTGTTTGAGCTAGTAAACAACGAAGATATAGTGCTTCTCCATGAGCATACTTATTCGCATCGGAGAAACCATGCAGAGACAAGTTTTTTTTTTACGTTAGAGTCAGTAAAGATATAGCGAGGAATTTTCAAATTTTTATGTTCTGGGAAGACACTTCTAAATCTTTCCCAAATTTTTCTCTCTTTCAGAGGAAGTTCTTGATCCCAATCTATTTTCAAAAGCCATAGATTTTGAAGAAAACTCCTAGTTTGAACAATTACTGGTCCACCTAAGGGATGAAAAATGCTAGCAATGTCTGCTGACACAGTGCGCTTGAAACCCTTATCATGAAAGGAAACTCGTTCCATCAAAGAAATTTCATTAGAGCACCATTTGTGCAGTTCCATGCCATCAGATTTTAGCATGGCAATCATATGATGTTGCAATTCTATAGAAGAAGCAATATTATCGATTACCTCAATAATAATCATGAACATAAAAGTCCTTTAATGCAGCTGCAGAAGCTAAAAGTAATGCATTTCTTACATCAATAGCGAGCTGTTCCAAGACTTTCATTGCCAAATATGGAGCAGATTTCGTTCCATACGTAACCGTTAATGACTTATATATCTTAGGCTTTTCTTTAAAATCTTTGCTTCACAAAATATACTGCAAATTGCATTGACTAGGGACAATCCGTTTCTGACGGTACATTTTATTTTACATCCTCTGTGAATAGAACTCTATGTTGACAAAATCTGAGGAAGATGGAAAAGAGATCATCTTGTACTATACCTCAATTTTGAAGACAATCGCTTAAAGATACTCCTTTAGACGATGGCGAAGCTGCATTAGAAAGTACTCGAAGTTTTGCTATCTGCTTTAAAAACCCCATGATGAGGCATAACATATTTTAAATGATGTGAAGAAACATCCTTTAGTTACTCTACAGGTCCTAGTTTTTCATACTCTTCCATAACATTAGAGGGTATACATTTCCGGATTAGAATACAAACGCTTCCTTAAACTATTTAATCTTCGGTTTGCAATTCCCAAGGATTTCCCTAAAGTTAAATGTTCTTTTATAGGAAGTCTCCCAACGACTTTTCCACTTTCAACTCTTTGGTATGTATTTAAAAAATGCTCTTCAAATTCTATTTCTTCTTTACATTTTCAGCTGGGTTCACTAAAACTGATACCAGTTCCCAAATCTTTCACAGCGTTTCTTCTTTGGATTTTTCTTGAGTGAGTAATCCACAATATTGCGTTTCTGGAGAGCCCTCTGAGGCCCGAATACATATGTATTCAAGAACTGACTCCTGAAACGAAAATATAGGTTGACAGGCTTTACTGGAGCTCCTGAGCCAACGACTCTAAATCTCCATATCAGAGCAGTTTGGGATGCTTGACTTTGGCTTTTTCCAGCCCAGAATTGCATAAAAGATATTTTGGGTGGCTTTATAGTGTAAAATTAATTTATCAGAGTGATTTAAAATTTAAAAGTATAAAAAAATTAAGTGAAAGAGAGTTTTTAAAGTATTGGATTTAACCTTTTTTTTTTTTCCCCCTCTTTTCGGAGAAAGGGTAGGTGAAGGTGAGGAGGTGAAAGCAGTTTACCAATGGGGTTGCTGCTTATATGTTAGTGTGTGTTTTCAGAATGAGAAGATATCCTGGTTTGTATGAGAGTTGTGATTGGTCGGCTTGGTGTGGGGCGGTGTAAGGTGGGTGATTCAGAATGGGAATATTTTTATTTTAAAAGATTTTGGGAAATTAGAGTGAATTTAATAAGAATCGAGTAAAACATTTTTGGGTCTTCTAATAGCTGGGTCAGGGTCATAGTTTGAGATGTTTGTAAGTGTGTTGTTATTTATGTTGATGAGATTATTAAAGAAGTTAAAGGATGTTTTTTGTATGAACTTTTTTACTGTTGGGAAGTTAATTGAGTTATAAATGTCTGTATTTCTCATGAACCATCTAGCATTTACAATTAGTCTAATAATGTTATTTTGTGCTTTTTCAAGTTTATTAAGGTGTGTGTTTGCAGCAAAACCCCAAACGGCACAACTGTAGGTGAGAATAGGTCTGAGAATCAGAGCATAGATAAGCAACTTGTTTTTAATGCTTAATTTTGAATTCCGAGCGATTAGGGGGTAGACCTAACACGCGCATGCTCGGAATTTCTTACTTGTTTGTGTGATATGTTGATTAAAAGTGAGTCTTTTATCTAGGATAACTCCTAAGTATTTTGTGTGTTGAGACCAGGTGATCTTGTGATTGTAGATAAAAACGTCCGGGCGTGAATTTTTTGTTCTGTGTGAAAAGAAGACTGCCTCCATTTTAGATGGATTCAGGGCAATTTTCCATTTGGAGAACCAGTCTTCTAGTTGCGTTATATGTTTTTGTAGTGCTCGAGCCACTAAAAGTGGTTCTTTGTTTTGTGCTAGTATCGCTGTGTCGTCTGCGTACATGCAGAGAGTTGTGTTGAATGCTTTTGGGATGTCGTTCACGTATAAAGAAAATAAAGTTGGGGCTAAAAGCGCCCCTTGAGCTATTCCAGCTGAAGTAGTAGTGGTAATGGAGTGGGAGTTTTTAACTCTTACTGCAAAGGTTCTATTTTTAAGGTATGAATTTAATAGTTTTATGAGATTTGGATTTAATTTAATTTTAATTAGTTTAAAGAGCAGTCCCTCGTGCCAAACTCTATCAAATGCTTTTTGAATGTCGAGGAAAATTGCACCTGTTGATTTCCCATTATTCAAACCGGCCTTAACGTGTTCAATGACACGGAGAAGCTGGTGTGATATGGACAGTTTTTCTCGGAATCCATGTTGTTCATGGATTAAAATATCGTTTAAATTCAGGAAATCTTTTAATCTATTAAGTACAATTTTTTCTGCAATTTTGCTAATGATAGGTAATAGGGAAATTGGTCTGTAACTATCAGGGAGGGTGGGGTCTTTTCCTGGTTTAATAATGGGTATAACAGATGCATTTTTCCACGACTGAGGGAAATGCCCGATTTTGAGGATGTCATTAATAATTGAGGTTATTTGAAAAATTGTCTTGATAGGTAATTCTTTAACCATTTTATTAGTGACTCCTTCCCTACCTGGAGCTTTTTTGATTTTAAGTTTCTTGGTGTATTTTAGAATTTCAGAAGGTAGTGTAGGGGGGAGGGGTGTAGCGTTTGCAAAATTATTTTGATTATTCATAAAGTTGTGAACGACATCAAGTGTTTCTTTGTCAAATTTAGGATAATTAATGTTATTTAATTGAAATTGATTTTTAAGTGAAGAGGCTATTAGATTAGCTTTTTCTAGATCTGAATTTGAGATACTATTTGGACCTTTAAGGGTTGAAACTGGGGATCTCTTCTTTCTTAGAGCCTTTGACATCCCCCAGAGAGAGCCGTCGTCGGGGTCTAATGCAAGTAGAGTGTCTTCCCAGGATTTTTGTGTGAATTCGTATATTTTTCTTTTTATCATGTTTTGGAAGTTGTTAAGTGTGTTTTTGTCTGTTGGGTTTCTGGTAAATTGCCATATTTTTCTAAGTTTGTTTCGTTGTCGAAACAGGCTTCGTAATTCGTCGCAGATGAAGTGTTTTTTGTTTGTGTTAATTGGTTTAGATGCTTGTTCGTGTGCATGTAAGATATCGTGTGTGAGACGCGACACCTTCTCCTCGATTTAAACACCTGTGTTGGATGGGATTAGGTTTAGGGTAGAGTTTTTGTTTAAATTTTGTCTAAAGAGATCATAGTTTGTGTGTGTGTTTCTTTCATTAATGGATAGCTGTATGTTCGTGTTAAAGTTTAGAATGATCGGATTGTGGTCTGATGTGAGCTCGGGGATCGAGGAAACATCACATAGCCAATGGAAGTTCCGGATCAGTGCAAAGTCAATTGTGGAGGCGGAGCGATAGCCAAAGCGAGTTGGTGTGGGCGGGGCTTTAAGATCGTAGTCGTGTTTGTGTATTAATTCGTTAATAAGCGTTCCTTTTCTATTGATTCTTTTGCAGCCCCATTGAGTGTGGTGGGCATTAAAATCTCCGCAAATAATTGAAACGTCTCCTAATTGAGCAATCGCTTCTAAATCAGTGAAAATGGCATCTCCCGAAACAGGGGGGATGTAGAAGGAACAAATAAGAAATGGGTCTTCTCTCGGCGGTGTGAGAACGACTATTGTCGCTTCAGCGGCCAAGAGAGTGGGGGTGGGCAGGTTGCGTGGGTGGGGGGGGGTGTTTATGTCCAGGAGAGCGGTGCCGCCACCTGTTGTTGGTTGAAGAGGTCGATCGTTTCGGTAAATAGTGAAATTTGGGATATTGAAGTTTATACCTGGTCTCAGGTGTGTTTCTTGAATTAAAATAAAATCGAGAGCGTGCTTATCTGTGAAATCTCGCAACTCGACAGTGCGGGATTTAACTCCGTTCGCATTCCATGATACAATTCTGAGCCCGAAGTTTTTGTAACCCATTATTCGTTAGATGATGGGCACATGCCTTTATAAAATATGTCAAGTTTTTCGAAGTCATCTGATGTCTGTGACATTTGATACGTGACTTCGAGTAGGTTTGGGAATCTCGCGAAGAAGCTTCGGAGTTCGGAAAAAATATCATGTTTATTTTTGTTGTCGCTGCTATTGTTTTGATTTCTTTGTGGTTTGGGGGGTTCAGGCTCAGAATTGTTGTTTTCGGCCGAATCGGATCTCGTGTTTCATTTGTAAGAATATTTGCAAAAGTTAAGCCATCCTCTATTTTGCGGTATGTTTTTGAGTTGTTTTCTTTTCTGGTGATAGTTTAACCTTTCTTAGGTTTTGGCTTTGGGAAATTTGGGCACCCCTGCCATGAACCAATGTGGACGCCATTGGAATTGATGCAGATGGGGTTTTCGATCTTGTTTTTTATGGTGCAGTCGCCGGTCTTGTGTTCTTTGCCACATTTGAGACATCTGGGTTTTAGTTGGCAATTTGCTGAGGAATGATGAAAAAAATTACAATTGTAGCACTGGGTTGCCCCAGGTCTACGCTTGAAATTGTCGACTTGAATTTGCATGTACATGATGTTATTTAATTTAAAGATATCCGGGCTATTTTCAGTTTTTCTTAGTTCAATTAGGAACATTGGCAAAGGGTTTTTTGTTTTTCTTTGAGTCAGTTGGGCTACCTTTTGGACTGGGTAGCCTTTTTGTTTCAGTTCCTCTTCGAGTTCTTGTACATCAGTGGAGGTCGGTAAGCCTTTAATAACCGCCTTTGTAGGCCTCGATGAAGCCGGTTGGATGATGTAATATTCCTCATTTTTATTTTTGAGGTAAGTGGTAATATCGCGGTGTTGTTGTTCGTCAAGTGGCTGGATTTTGATGTATTCTACGGTAAGTTTTGCTGAAGAACCTTTGTGGTTTCTTTGAATTTCTTGAAGAATCAAGTTGTAGTTTGGTTTGAATTTTAGCATGATGGATTGTATTTTGGGTGGCAGGGGTGTGAGATCCTCTTCGGCCTCGTTAGTATCTATTTTATCAAGAGCTGAGAAATTGTTTTTGGTAGGAATTTTAAAAGAGACGAGGTCAGCAGCTTTGCTGAATTTGGTTATCTTTTTTTGATTTTGAGATTCAGATTGTGTATTTTTATTTTTATATTTTTCTGCTATTTTGTCTGTAATAATTAAGTTGGGTGGGCTGATAATTGTTTCAGCGACTCTCTTTCTTAGTTTGTTTATATTTTGTGATACGTTGTGTAAGCAATTCTGTACAGGGCATGGAAAAAGTAAAGTAAGCTCACCTGCGGCAAGTTTCATCTCCTTTTCCAACTGTTTCCTTTCGGCATCAAGGGTTTTCCATTGGGGGGTGACAGCGTGCTGTACTTCCCTTTCTTCAATATTAATTAAGCTTTTTAAATAAATTTGCCTAATTTCTTGACAATCTAGTTGTTTTTGTAGCAGGGAAATCCTAGCGCATTTAGCGCTTGGATCCTCTTGGGTCAATTGACCCGTATCCATAATTTCCCCCGAATCCGGGAGAATAGCGACAGCCTCCGTAACATTCGTCATCACTCGTCAATGTCCTCTACTCGAATATGGGCAGCAATTTCGACCTGGTCTGCTCGTAGATCGGTATATATAGTCTGGAATAATTGGTGGAATCTGTAGCTTAATGGCGTCTATTAATATTCCGTTCTCAAAAGCCTTTTAAAAAACTACGGAAATCCTTGGAAATAATAATAATATCAATTCACAAAAAATACGACATTCCATTAAAGAGGAATCAAAACATATTTTGGTTCATTAAAAGACGGCGGAGAAACGATTTCCAATAATCGAATTGAGCATGATGCAAAAAGAGCTTGCGCTTTCCGACTGTGTCGAAACGAAAAGGAGTGAGTAGGGATATCAATTTTACCTTCCATTAGTATCTCAAAGAAGAGCTCTTCTCTTATCAATAAATCAATCTTTCCAGTCACAAAAAGGAATAGATCAGCTAACTTAATGTTTGATGGAATTTCTAAATTTGAAATATTCAGCTTTGTCACTGGTAACAACAAACGAAAAAACGGTGCATAGGAAAATTTTTCCGCTGTTAACATTTCTTAAACAGATCGTCCCCGAGTTAATAAATACGAGTACCTAGAGTTAATTTTAGACTCAAAATTAACGTTCGCCCAACACACCCGAACTGCTTATCAAAAAGCAGTCGGAATGAGTTGGAATTTTCCTCGCTTGATTTCTCTCAAGATCAAGCTGGCGATCAGGCACATGTTTTTTGCTCCATGAATCAATATTGAGGCCTATCATTTTGCACGTATCCCCTCTTCTGGGCGGCAGTTGCAACAACACATCTGACACGACTGCACGTCTTTCAAAACCTTCATCTGAAGAAGTCCGCAAATGCTCTTTCGTTTGTCCGAAATGAAGTCCCGTATAAGGATCTAAAGATTGAACCCATGCTTGATTTTATTAAAAGTCAGTCCTCTAACTTTTTCAAAGGTATTCCTCAAATTCCTAATGAGTTACTCCCAAATATGCCAGCGTATTCTGCCGAAATAGCATCATCAGCTAAAAGATCTAGAGCTGCTCTGGATCACACATACTAGCATTTCCTAGTTTTAAAAAGACAGAGAACTCAATAGTAACATATCGGGTCTTGAATCCTACGTGTTACTGCAGGACTTCATTCTCATTAATCTTTACAAAACAGTGCTACGCTGTGCACTCTTGGGTTAACTTGAAGTAATTGCCTTAAATTTCAATTTATATTAATTATTATAAAATTCACATTTTAATTTTAGTATAAAAACTGGTCTAAATTCACACACTAATCACTTACATTTCACTCGTTTTTGTCATGAACTCGCAATTCTTAAATATGGCATTGAGCACGACAAAGACTTTATTAAATTTTAGTAAATTCTAAAATAGCCCCCACTAAATTCCATAAGTCTCAGAGAGCGAAGAACACGCTACCTGACATTTCACCTCCACCGACTAACGTTGACAATCACACAGCGATTCCCTGATGTTTGTGTTCTGATCTTATTGAATTTTGATCGCAAATTTAAAAATTAGAAAAATTGGAATTATTGAAATTCTGGAACTTACATGAAATTAAAGATTTTAAAATGATTATTCTGAAGAGAATGAGATTTATAACTTTAAATTATGAACCTAGTAAATTTATGCTGTTGCTCATATCATCTGATTTCGTCACCAAATAATTTTTGTTTTCATATCTATATCGGAAATAAAATTAATTTAATACTTCAGCGCAGCATGGAAAAAGTTATATTTAATTTATAAGCGAAACTTTATCATCAGAAGAATTTGTCAAAATTTGTAATTTGTTTTTTGAATAAAAATATTTTTTTGGAAACTGGTTATGAATACTGAACAGAAAATAAATTAAAATTTCAGAATTGTTTTTTTAAGGAATTTTCATTTGATTTGTTCAATCACTCTTTGAACTTTGATTCATAATAAATTCTTCTGTAATATTTCCTTAAAAATATGAGTAAGCAAAATTTACATATGTACAAGTAAAAATAAACGCATATTATTAACTAATTAATGCTCCTTAAAATGCAGTTATATTCTAACAGGTTTGTTAAATGATGACATAATATATGCAAAATCGGAAACTTGAATAAAAAGAATCAAATTTCTTCCGCACATTATATAAGTGTTTTGTAAAATGATCGGGTATTTATACACCCGGAGTCCAAGTTCGTTTGCTTTTTGCAAAATTTGAAAATGTTTGTTCTTTGGTGATCGCTCAGCGTATCACTTAGCACATTACGATCTTTGCTTACCTTAAACTAAGAAAGCTCTTTTCCTAATCTCTTCAATATCAAATTCTTTTATATATATTTTCATTACCACATTTATTTTACAATTCTTCTCCATAAGATGTATTCTAAAGTAACGGCAAAGTAAACTTGTCTTTAAAGCAACCTTGTCTAAAGTAACGGAAGTTAAAAAACTCTTCAGAAATATTTTTTCATTGCACATTTGGAAAGAAAAAAAACTTGTAAAGAAGAGCAATAAATGTATAAATATGTTTTTAAACATAAAAATACTTATCTTTTAACCATTCTATAAATAACCTCAATTTTCTATGTGATTAAAAGTGTAATATTTATCGATTCTTAATGCGAAGAATACTTCAAGTAACGTGTCAAACGCATATCAGAAATGTTGGAATAAAAAAACGTAGAGAAACGCGGGAACTACGTGCACTGGATTTTCGGAGTTCGAATGAAAATAAATTGAAGTACTTTCACAATCAAAGTTTAATTTAAGTAAAACAAGTGTGATCTCATGAAAAAATTCCATATGATAAATTTGAATAAATTGTATAAATTATTCTTTTAATATCATGAAATGATTTGATGTTGCTTCTTGAAGGAACTTAGAGAATATATAATTCATATTTTAGTATTTTAAGTATTTTTATTCCATTAATATCTGGGAGAATGCAAGTTTTAATTTACATTTTATATATATTTAATTTGAATGGATTACACTTCAACAACGGCAAACGAATTTTTTTCATTCATTCTAATGAAAGAAAGACTGTATTGTTTTTGTTGTCAGTGTATTGAAACCATTAAAGGACACGCGATCATGAAATTTGGTGCAAAGAATCTATGAATACTGATAATTAGAGATTGGAGTTTTTGTTTTTTTGGGAGAACTGTTCTTACCCACTCTTGTTCATTTGTTTTTTTTTTAAATGATCTTCAACTTGTTTTTTAAAGGTTATGTAACCTGTTAAAAGTGGTCTTGAACCCATTAAAAATATTCTTTAACCTATTTTTAGATTCACATGTTCCTAATATTCATCAAACTAAACATCCAAGATATTCTAATGAATTTAACGCTATATAAAAATTACATATGATTATTTTGCACAGTTTAGGAAAAATCAAATTGTTTGAATTTTCGAAAAAAAAAATTAATGAAAATGAATACTAAATGGAATATTATATTCCTAACTTTATCAACAGATTATGAAAATAAATTATCTTTAGTAATTTCTCACTTAAAGTATTTTTTATATATTTACATAGTAAAAATGAATAATTTATTAAAATAAGTTATAATAAAAAGAATTTGAAATCATTTTTATGTCTTAAATGTATTGTGAACTTTAAATAAATACATTTAATGTCATTATAGAAAAATATGAACAATTACGCTTCCAATCCTTTAATATGCACATTCTTAAGATTATATTAACTTGCTGAAATGCATAAATTAACGTACAAAACGTTTATTTTAGTTTGCAGAGCATTAACAATAATTAAATACTACGTGCATAGATCTGTATATTTATTTTCAGTTTAAATCAAAATAAAATAGAAACAAACAAATAATGGTACGTATGAAATATATTAACAATTTCAATTGATATTCCCCTCGTATTTGCTTTAGAAATATATAATAATAAGAAGAAGAATCAAAATTTCTTGTGGTCTGCTGACTCGGATGTTCTCCATCTTTTAGACAAGCTGATTCGAAAAAACAGGCCGTTCTTTCATTCCTCATCCCTAATTCTGTCTGCTTGAGAACTGAAATGAAATAATATGTTTTTCGTGTATTTAATATATTTACTATGCAACTTAACTTCCGGCGTTTTTAGAATTAGTATTTAAATATTCCAGATATTTGCCTCATGAGTTATTTGAGAAAAAACGTCCTTAATCGTTTCACATGCACATCGTTGCTTGTTTGTAACAAAAATGAACTTTTTAAGACCGGATGATAACTGGTGATGAAAAGTAGATTAACTGCAAAAACATCGTAAGGAAAAGAGTTTACTATTATTTTAAACAACCACCTACACTACCTGTAAGCCAAGATAAAATAATTCTATATATACTGTGGGAAGTGCAAGGAACAATGCATTATGACATTTTGAAACATAACGAAAAATGAATTGGGAGAGTTGATTTCATCCCATCAATGATCAAAGCAAATCGTTCAAAGGAAAGAGATCATAGATGTTGAATTGGGAGCGCCTCATATTAATCAGGACAATACTAGATCACATGCTGTCTTAGTGACTCGTCATAATTTTCAGTGCTAGGCTGGGTAATTCTGCCACATCTACCATACTCCCCATATCTGGTACCCTGCAATTATCTCTTTTCTCTTTGTATAAGAATGTTTGAGAGGAGAAAAATAACCAAAGCAAGTCTATGTCAATCAAGCATTATTTGAGTTTCTAATCTCTAAAGATAAAGCAATTTTCAAAAATGCTATGTACAAATTACAATCACGCTAGTGAATTAATTTTCATAAGCAACTCCGGAAATTATGTTATATAATAAATATTGTTAAGTGTTTGAATGATAAATAACTTTCTTTCACCTCTGAAACAAACAGGTCTTTCCCGTAGATCTAACACATTTTAATGCTCAGTTGTTTTTGGAATAACTTCACTCAAAAAATATATAAGAGCTTCTGGCAAAAAACATCTAGTAATTTAGAGTTAGTTGACATTTAAATTACCTCATTAGGTGACATTTTAATTACCATTAGTAATTTAGAGTTATGATACTTGATTTTGTACCTTGTTTTGTAAATTTCTATGCCACACAATGTTAATGTGAGGAAAAAGTAATGTTTAATTGACAGAAGAAAATGAAAACAATTGTTACTGCAGTCAACTATTTGGGACGGAATCGGGCCCACAATTTGAAATGTATATCGATATCCACAAAAAGATCTTCTCCTTAATCACCGGGCTCTTAAATTTCTGAACAGGTGTAATGAAAAATTTACGGTGCGCTGTTGCCAATACAAAATGCAATACCACGAAGGGAACATTCAATAGGAATGTCTGTGATTTATGCTAATAATAAGAAATTTTCAACTGCCCATATATTGGAAGTAGCCGTAGTAAAATAATGCCACAATATTTCGGAAATTGAATTCAGCCACCTGGTCACATCATTGAAAAACTGGGTGCTTGAGGTTATCGAGAAAAATGGATGTCCGATACCATATTAATTTTCATTTTGTTTTTAAACACGTGGTCTAATGATTTTTGAACAGTGTGTTTTCATTTATTTCTAGCATTTTTGTTGAATTAATCCTTTTTTTGCATTATTCAAAATTATTGAAATTTAATTAAAATAAATGTATGTTTTTTTTCATGTATTGGAATTATGTTTTTAATCATTATTTATTTCATAATATTTCAAAATTAAAACGATCTTATAATTTCTTAACGTACTGTACTCATGGCAATAGTGGATCGCGCTTTCACATCGAGAGCCTTTGTACAAGGAAGGGCCACCTATTCTATGTTGTCTGTAGCAGAAGAGAAAATCAGTAAGGCGTCCATTGTTGTCATTATCTTTAACTATAGTTACACCACAGATGTATGTTGTTACAATGGTGCTTTGAAGGATGGACATGCACAAACGATTGCATCCACGATAATTCGAATCTCAATGTAACTAGAGAGTATTAGCAACTCTAATTTCTTGTAATTAATTTAAAATATTAAAAGTGGATATTTATAAGAAAAAAGAGCTTACCGCACTTACGATTGCTATGCAATCTGGTGCTAATTGTAAGTTAGAAAAAGTGATACAATACCATCTATTGAGTTTGTTAAGCGCTTACTGCTAAGCGATGTGTTATATTCACCGCATAGAGTGAAGACTTGTAACATTGGAGTGTCGAACTTTCGAGCACTTGGTCCATAGAGAGTTTGTCAGGAAGATGTGTGTGCAGTGATGTTTTCGATTACCAAAAGTGACTCCCTTCCGTGCTAGTTAATAAGTCGTTTTAACTTCTGGTGTTTCTTTAAGAGAGTCACCGTAGACTCAAGACGTTTCTCCATATCTGGAATTTATGCACATTTGCAACAACTTATGGCAGTCGTCTTTATTCGAAAGTCATAGCTGCAATAGATGAGAACTGATTTTTTGCTCTGCTTTCATTCAATGGGTCTCAATTATTGAATAGTGATTTCTCATTCTAATGAGTGCGACACGCTGATCCTGACGCTTGGTATCCTAGGGAGACAGATAGAATCCTTCCCGAGACTGGAAGAATCCTTTAACCTAAATCTTAACTATACATTTTTAAAAATAAAATGGAATGTGAAACAACAATCATTTTAAGTTTATCAATACACACACATTCGTGAAATATTTATAGGAAATTCTTTCAAAACTTTTGTTTGAAAAATTAAGTCATTGCAAAACTTTTGCGCCGATTATTTTCTTCTTCATGCACGCATTTAGTAAATGGTTATCAAATATTAATATAAAAATAAAATGCTTTAATTTCAATTTTGATTCTTGAAGTCAAAAGAACTTATGTACTCCGGTTTAAAAGTAAACTATGAAAACTCTAAGAATTAAAACAATTCTTGATAACACTTGGTTTAACACGTAGTGATAATTGATTGGGTTTATAAGGTTTATATTTTTATATTTTGAGTATTTATCCTACATCGGCGTAATTTTTATTTAAACTTTAAAACATTCATTAATGTTTTCGTCTGTGAATAAAATGTATTTTGTGTGCACGTATAACATTATGATTTGCATATATTTGTTTTTTCAACTATGTAAAGATTTATATTTGGAATCGCCGATTACCAACGCCAGAACGAAGTTTGAAAAAATTTAAAAGTCGCTTTTATTAATATTGAATATTCTAATATGTTTCCAAAGCTTGTGTTATTCATAGAAAGCGAGTACTGTGTAAATGGAATAAGAAATAGTTTATTTACCACTAACTTAACTATATGTACATACATAAAACTAGCAATAGATCACATGCAATCATATATTGTATTACCATTCATTTAAGTTGGTCACGGAAATGGCACAGTTTTAATAACTATGCCATCATTTTTTTTTATTTTGTCATAGAATTTCTTTTTTTTTTTTCAGGCAAAGTAGCGAAGACACGGCTTTGATGGAATATGAACAACATGTTGGGGAAGTGGATGTAATTTAAAGGATACTTCTTTTTAATTCAGAAAAAAGTGGCCATTTTAGGCCTTAAACTCGTGGATGAAATTGTTTCGTCAAGTCATTGGTTCGAGTCTTAATGCCCCTGAAGACCATTTGTGTAGCACGTTACGTTAAATCTGTCGAGGCTTCTATTCGGCTTGGTATGGAAATTTATAGAGCGAGAAAATTAGCAGCTTAGTGTTGTCTTTGTCACTTGATAGAGGTCCAAAATTATGAGGTCAGTCGCCCATATCCATCGTGTTGATTTTGCGTCGTCAATTAACAGTCAAATTATTCTCCAAATCCTCCCGGTGTCATAGTGTAGACATTTGTGAGGGGAAGTGCCACAGCTCAGATATCGTCTGCGTCTCTTGACCGAGATTCAAAGTTACGATAATTTGATAACATAATTGTTAATCTATACAAGAAATACAATAAGTTTGTGACTTGATTGATAACTATATGCACAAGCTTTTACTTAACTTTCTATATTTATATATATATATATATGTGTGAATCGAAATATGTTTCTAATTTAAAATTAATATTTTAATTATTTTTACGTTCTTCATGTTATCCTATATATCTGAAACTTTGAATGCACATACAGTTTACTTGACAATTCAATACTTTGGTATTTACAAGCAGTGACGGATGCAGGAAGGTCCCAGAACATTGCGCTTATCACTGTCCAATTGTGTTGAAATTTTGCAGACACGTATAGTTCACTCAATCGCTTTCTTTAGTCTTGAGTTTCCAGAGTAGGAACAATTAAATAAAAAGAAGTAAAAAATATTTTTAAATCAAACTTTTTATTTACATAAGAATTAAGTTAGTATTAAAATGAACGACATTTGTTCTAAAACGAACCTTAGAATTCAAAAGTAAAATCAATTGGGCTGCATCTACCCGATGCTTGGGTGCCTGGATATAAATAAATCCAAAGAGATTTCATCAAACATACACTTTATTCATAAAGGACGGCACAACACAGAGACACACTCAAGTAAACGCTCAGCTATCACCGAGTGCACAAGTCGTTCTGTTTTACATTCGTGAATGAGAGTGAGCTCGCAGGCTGACGTCACAACACAGCCGCGCAGCGGCAGTTATTTCACTTCGTTTCGTAACAACATTTATGAGAATAAGACGAAAACGTTTAACAGCCAGTTTCGGAAAACACGAATGTAAACGTGCATATTCCAAGAAGAAAAAGTAAGATTTTTAAGTCTTTTTTGAAGGGATCTTAAAACAATGGAAGAAGATATATTGAATTTTGAACTGAATGGCTTTATATTTGTGGCACCACTGAGATGTTACGCATTCAAATCTATCAGAAGTAGCTTTAGAACTGTGGCCTGCTGTAAATTTATTGTTTATGCAATTCCTCTCCAAAAGGCAATGTTGCTACGGGAAACGAAGATACTGGTTGAGAGTTATGCGATCAATGAAGGTGCAGCTGTTCTTTTTCTTTTTTTTATTAATTGAATCATCTACTTTAACACCCAAAGGTCAGTTTGAACATTCTGGTACATTTATGTTTGCTAGAAGTTGAACAAAATTTAAATGTTTTCCTTCGTACAGGGTAAAGTTGTTACTATATGTTTTTGTAAAATACAATACTAGATTCAACGTTAGCAAATGTGGAATGCAATACAGAGGCATCATCTAGAAGCGTTCCAACACTTTCTCTGCCCTTAGGAAAAGTCTGCGAGATCAGACATTTTTCATCAGGTAAAAAACGTGGACGTCCAAAATTTTAACCCAGCTAAATATAGGAAAATATATACATTATTCATTTTTTTTTAAAAAAATTATGCGAGTTACATTTGCATTTCAGTACTTAGAAACTCCTCACAATCCTCAATCCTCAATAGCGTATTCAAATCCATTGATAACCATCTGTACTTAAGCGAGAAAACCCATTTCGGAGTAAAATGATTTTTTATCACTTTCCAACAGGAAATGTAAATCCGTTAGGAAAAAAAGGTAGGTTTAAAGATATTATAAAAGTTTTATCACACATATGTAGGACAGGTTATTTTAATAACATCAAACTTTGTTGCAAAATAAGGGTTATTGACAAGGTCTTCATCATTTCACGCATCGGCTAAAGGAAGACAAAACTTTTACTGACACCCCACTCTACAAACTTCCACACCATGCCTACCTTTGGTTATAACGCCTCGACTAAATAAGAGCATCAGTCCCGCTAAACGGTGGGTCTTTTGTGGCACCAGGGCTCTAACCTGCCAGTCATCGAAAACTCCGTCTGTTAGACCGCGACCATGACCGCAAGGCTACTGCAGGTTCTACAAAAAATCAATTTATATGATCAATTCATTTTTCTCGAAACATTAATGTCAAATTGAACGTATCGATTTAATTCTATAAATACTATGATAACTATATTCGTTCCAAAGAATTTCAGCTTAATATTAATATTTGAATGACCATTTTGAATCAGTAGTTGTTATCATTATAAGTAAAATAAAAATTAAATTTATTATTTTAAACATTATGATGTGTAAAATAAGTTTACTTATACTGTAATTTTGTTCAAAATCTGATGTAAAGCTCAACCTGATAATTAATTCAAGAAATTCAAGCATGTTTAAATAGATTTTTTGTGGCTTTAAGCCAGATTTTTTTTAAGATAAAAAATGTAAAGAGGAAGACAACTATTTCTAATTAATGATATTGTTTTCTTTTCATTTACCGGTACTTATCAGTTGCACTTGTTTTGTTATGCTTGGCATCATTTTCATTTTGGATTTAAGATAGTAAATTGGTTCGTTTATTTTTGGAATTGATTTGGCATCTTAACTTAAGTTAACTTCATTCCCTGTTAGTGGAAAACGTTTGATGTAATTTAGAGTATCGTCTTTACTAAATCCAATAGTTCTTTTGAGTTGGCATTCATAAAATACATGATACTTCTATGAATAGTTTCAATAAACTACAAAAATAACGTATGGAAGTAATTTTTACGCTTCTGATTAATACCTATTCGGGTAAAAGGTGTGGTATTAATAATTACAAGATTTTTTTTTTAAAAAAAATTCATCGAAACATTTAAATATCAATCATCAGCAAGAAAGTAAACAAGGCAATAGATCCTAACTGATATTGTTTCTGATAATTGCTTGAAATCATTGGCGAGAAACATGTTCCAAATATAATATTCAAGACAACTGATCATATTATTAAGCAGTTAAACTTATGCTGGTGTATTGCATGATACAAGAAATAAGAATTTTGTGCTTTTGGGACCAACTGATTCTTTTAAAGAATAAAAACAAAAATAAAAAATAACTACATTCAGTTAACCAAATTTCTGAAAATAAAAATAACAAAGTGAAAGATAACAATATAGTGTGCTGCTCTGTAACTAATAAATATACTCGATTTAATTAGCTAATATAATGAAAAAAAACATTAAATGAATAAAAAAACTGTAATTAACAAAAATCCTGCTTTATTAATTTTAGTTTGATGATTAATTCAATTTCTTGTTTATTAATGAAATGTAACAGATTTTGTCTAATGTTGTGTTGGCGATTAAGTAATTAGAATGTATGATGAAGTGAAATGTGAAGTAAGATGTAAAAAAGTTGAATAATGTGAATTTTTCTAAACTTTTCAGAAGCAATATACCTTAATATCTTGTTTCATATAAATTATTATTGACTTATTTAGGTTAATGTATAAGAAAGTAATAGCTAGAAATTTAAATAAATGTATTTAAAAAAATTGATTATTTAATATTTTTTAATAGTAATTCTTTACTTTTCCTGACCGATAGTGAAATATCTTTCATTATATACAAACAAATAAAGAAGACAATCAAAAACACAACGCGAGCGCACACACACTTATATATGTATATATATCTCTATACTCTCTCTTCTCTCCTCTATATACTCTATATCATATATATATAAAATCAAATATAATTTATTCTCTGGAGCTAGAATGGTTGCAGTGATTCGAAAACTATGAAAACACAAACTAGAAAAGTAAACTTATATTATTAGACTATGTCAGTAATTTGTACTAATACTTCATTTGTTTTGTTTTATTGTGAAAATTCACATAAAATGAGAAAATTATATAAAGATAATCATAAATTAAAAGTAATTTTCCATTAACTTCGATATAAAATCTGACCGTGACTAATTTTTAAGACTTGGGCTACCACAAGTACATATTTAAAATTTATGTTTCATAATCAAAGAAAATGTAATTTTGCGCAGTATATGCATATGTATATATACTCTATATATATATATATATATTTATAAGTTAAATTAGGTATGAGATAACAATGGAAAATGACAAAAATTTGTTAAATATCCATTAACATAAATAAAAATAAAATATTGAATGGCACTTTAATTCAGCTATTAATGCAATAAATATTCAGTAGAGATTCAGAAGAAAATTAATATACAGCAATTAATCTATTCCTGTAACAATGTTAGCTAAAACATTTGAAACACATCTTAAGTATCCAATATAAATAAAATATATGAGGTTGAGAGCTTTAATCAATATGTAACTAAGAGATAAAACACCTTTTGAAGATTTGCAGAGCTCGTAAGATATAAGAATGGTAAAAGTATCCAAATACCCAGAAATAACACATAGGCATTCTTAAAGTTTTACTATTACATTTACTTTTTAATCCAGATTATAGACAGAGACAGAAACTACTCAGCAGAATTCGAAAACTGTGGGATTTTAATATTTAATTAATTTTTAACTCATTAGGAAAGGAAGAAATCAATTCTAAAATGCAGATATTCAGACGAAAATAATTTAACGTATTTGTGAAAAATTACAATTTAACGATTTTATGAAGATAGAAAATTAATCTTCAAACGATATTTTATGAAGTTATATTTCTTAAAACTACAATTGCAAATAATATTTATGATTAAAGTTGTATTTCTGTGGAAATAACTGTGTAATTCGATGTTTGAATGTAGAATTTATTTTAAATATCAGCATTTTATTTGTATAATCATAAATATAAAATTAAAAGTAGTTTCTAAAACCATAAATGTTATTAAATATTTTATGTAAATTTATGTAGCGTGTAGTAATAGTTTAATGCATGCTTTATTAAAAATAGATTATTGCAGTAGCAGTGATTTTAAATATAAGGAAGTGAATATATTTAAAAGACAGATGAATTTGAAAATTATTTTCCACTTCTACCACTCATTTAGTTAAATTATGAAATTTTCTTTCACTTCACCAATCTTTTTAAAAATTAACGTGACATAACTAGCCATCCATGATAATCTGGATTATACATTATATTTTGGTATGTTTGCATAGGTAATTTGTTTCCATTATTAGAGCGAACGAGCAAAATGATCACAAATCGCGTTCCTTCAATCGTCTTCAGTTTAAACGATTCCTGCATCTGACACAGAAAATTGGTTCGACAGTTTTCGTTGAATGTTTGCATCTAGCTTTGATTTTGAAATAAATGCTGCATTTTCTATAAAATTAATCTTATTTTAGGGACAATGTTATTGTTTGAGTAAATGTCGCTTATTGTTCTTTCCGACTCTATTTTTGTAGTTAGAAACATACACGCACTATTGAATCCAGTTATCAGTATTTTACCCCCTTTTCTGTATGCTGATTCATGATACTTATTAAGGAGCATCAACTGTACATTCAATAGTTTATCCTTCAATAAAATATATGATTCCTGATAGTGGAAAATAATAAAATATAATCAATTGTAAATGACATGTAATGCGGGTATATAAAGATAGCTCACTTTACACACTTATTGACTTCATGCCATTTTTAACTAATAAATAATTTTTATTGAGATGGAAAACACTCTACATCAAATATATCTATTGAAAATTTTCTATTTTTATAAGTGCACTGTAATTGGCATCAAACCTGTTAGCTAAGCTCAAAGGAACAAAATGCAAGAGTGCAAAGTTAATAGTTCTTAGTATATCAATTCTTATATAGGATCTCATTCACCATGAAGAAAGAAATCACAGTTAAGCCAGTGGCATGATCCACAGAGAATAGTTAAACTTTATTCGTTTTGATTCTAATTTATTCAAATTTTAACCTAAGTGCAGTCAGTTTAATATACATATACAGCAATAGAGATACGTAATATTTTGCTCGTAAATTCTTTGCATTGCTTATAATACATTAATGTTGGTTTAAATAATGAAAGTCTTGCCTTTTAAATTTAACATAATCTATACAATTGAAAAATAAATTGCATGATGTAGTTACCAATGGTATGTTTATACAGAAGGACTTAACTTCTGGTACTCTCCACATTGGGTCGGATGCTGCTCTATACCTTCCACTACAAATGTTCATCAAACATAACTTTGTTGACAAATGGTTACCTTGTAAAGCAGAAACAGTATTAACATTGTTATTTATTTACAAGCAAATATATTACTTTTAACTCAGGTCACCTTTAAAGATAGAATGACTATTTCCATACACGCGTGCACGTTAAAATGTGCGTTGGCGTTCAGAGAATGAAATTCAGTTATTCGTAATGGGAAGGAGAGCTGCTCGCTCCCCGATCTGTGCTTTCCCTTTTTGTTGCAAAAGGGACGCTTCGTGAGTGCAACTCATGGTTACTTTATCTACTATTAATAATTATCTTGTTTTATAATTCTGTTTAAAATGAAAATTAGCTGGAATATTCTACACTCTCTCTCTCTCACACACACATATATACATATATATATATATATCTTTCTGCTATAACATATATATATATATATAGATCTTATATAGATATAAATAATAATATCGTATAAATAAATTTATGTTAAATTGAATGTTTTTATGAATATAAAATATATTTTCACCACTTCTAATTTATTTATTCATTAAAACTTTCGAAATAAATAATTTTGCTTTATTTTGTAAAATAACTAACAATTTTCTACAATGAAATGAAAATTAACTGAAAAATTTAATGTCTAAAATGATTTATACTTCGTAATAAATACAGTATATTCTAATATGAAATATTTCAATATCATATTAAACTTATCAATTGATAACTAAACAGTTAGGTTTTCTGGTTTAAGAAAAGTCACTTTACAAAATTGCAAATATCTTAAAATCATAAATTTGCTATAGTAATACTATCAAAATTTAAATAATAATCAAAATAATATTAGTTAGGGCAACTCCTCTGAAAGAAAAGAAAAATAAAGAAGATAATCGACCGAAAACTTGATTTCTACAGACATTTTGACTTTACCATCCTCAAATTTGATTACAAAATGGATTGCAAATTCTGGAGCCTATGAGTATGAAAGAAAACTCCATCACAAGAACAGAAAAATTCAGAAAAAGATATCAGAGACTGGACTAAAGAGGGAAGAAATAATTAGTAACGAGATTCGTTTCTAGAAGAAGACAAATGAGCCATGACCAACGATAGTGGTGATGAAACATACATACTTAAGATATTATTGCAGTTCATAACGTGACATAACTGAATCAATGGTTATTTTGCTCAATTTACTTAGGTTACGCCCATGATGCCAGCAATGGATTTGATCAAGAAACAAATCTTCGTCATTTTTACGAGTTATACAAAGGGTTGACTTGAATGAACACTTAGGTAAATAACTGAATTAATTGATTTCCCCATAAAGTGTTTAAACTTTGTTTCTACATGCTTTGAAAAGATAAATGAAAAATAAATTGTCATTGAATTACGTTTACGTCCTTCCATATGCATAGAGACACTTACCAGCACCTACCTGAAATTGTATTACCACATTTGGATTTTTAACATTTAGTTAATAAATGTGTGGTCGAGACACCAATATTTTATCGACTCATTACAATTTTCCATAAACTTCATGTGTAATATTATATCTGCCTTTCTTGTGATACAGTTTGTGGTAGGTCTAATTATTCCTCAATTGCGTTGCAAGATTCCCAATTATTACTTCTCTTTCCTTTATAACTAATTGGCTAGAATATAAACGTGTATTCAATCCGTAGTAGTACAGTACATTGAAATTGAGCTACTTTTATAATTACTAGAGAAAAAGATTTCAGTTTCTCTTGAATGGAACGAATTTAAGTAATTCTATTTTGTTTTCTCAGATGATAATGTTACATTACCAGTAGTATTACGAGTGCTTTTAACCTCCTTTCCAGAAAGGTATATCTTTGTACTATTGAAATGTCAGTTGATTTAAATAATTTGATAGATATTTTTGGGAGACTTACTTAGATGAAAAGGGAATGGGCTCATTTTGGATGGAAACTTTGTTCATTATTGGTCAGAAATCTTCCTTCAAATTCTTTTAAGAAATTCTTGTCTTCTTAGGAAGTGTCCCCCACCTCTATGCAGACTTGTAAGTTTGAAAAATTCTATTAGAAATGAGAAGAACTGGATTGGGTGGAAATACAGATTGTTAATTTTGATAAGAACTAACAGAATAAATTCCCGGTTATTTTGCCAAGTTCTTGATTGTACAATTCTAAATTTTATTCATATTAAACACCTGGTTTAGAAGAAGTAGCTGAGGTGAAAACTGATTTTAAAGATGGAACTTTATTAGCAAGCTTGTATGATTTCACCATTTCTCACGAAACATCTTGCAATAAAACCAGTCCTTAAAATAGTATTCTGAGTAAGTTATAAATTTTAAATTATATTTGATCATTTTCCCCATAGGTAGGCATAAATTAAAATGCGTTTGGGGTGAGATGTTAATAAGTACTTTGTTTTCTAAAAACGAACTTGAGTTTATAAGTTTAGATATTTGCTCACTTCTACGGAACATATGGCAGGTGGCTCTTGATGTTCTTCAAGCATTCAATATAAATTTTCATATAAGTTTGCTACCTGTTTCGATATGTTTGTTTTGCTATTCATCGGAAAGATTGACTCTGATATATAGGGACAGTCTAAACTTATTTTGTTTCTTTCTCATTAACAGGTATTTCATTTTTAAATGCACATAAGGTGCAATTTTAAAGTTTTCTCGAAGTTTCAAATGCTTTAGATATATTTCAAAGTAACTTCTTATAAATTAATTTTAACATATATAATTTTCCCTTATTTTTGAAATCATCTTTCTTATTAAAATAAAAATAAAGTCTTAGTCATCTTATTCATTTTAACAATATAATAACATTTCTCAGTGATGTCGCAGGGATAATTAATATAGCATAAAATTCTTCGTCTTTAATTTAAAACAAGGAATATTTCTTATAACTCTCAATTTAAAATTCAATTTTCAAAATATTTATCTAATAAATTCTTTCAAATCAAAGTTTTCAAGTTCCAATAGATATAAAACAGAATATCGAACTTATGAGCTAAGATGTTTACCCAATGAATAATTAGCATATTAAATTGTGAGAATGAAGAATTTGCGTTAGCAGTTTTATTCATTCGTTTATTCAAGTATTTTATTCAAACTCAGGTTTAACAAGTGAATTCAACCCGTATAAATTGAATAACAATTCCAGTATAACAATGAATCCCAAAACCATTCCATCAATGAAATTCTAGATTTTAAAGATGGAATTTCAAACTATTAATGATAAATAAATTATTTTAATATTTGTCATGTTTGAAATCTGTGATTATTTGAATTTTTCCTACCATTTTGTCAAGTTTTGGGAAAAACATATTTCTTACAACCTCGTTTAAAGGAGCATTCTATTGTTGATATCATTTTTCACTTCAGTGACATTACAAAGGAAAAACAGTATGAAGTAACATTGATACTTGATAATTAGAGATGTAGGATTCACTTGCAAATATTATGTAATGGAGAAACTTTGCGCGCAAAATTTCTTTTGTAAACACCAATGCACTTACACTAATTTTATTGTGATTATGCCATTTCATGTAGTTCTGCACATTAATTTTATAAGATAATTATTTTTCTTTCTTACTATGTTGATCACATGACTTCATATTTTACATTTTTGCTCTTCTTTTTAGTGTTTGACTATTCGGACTATTTTCTGGCATACTTCAATACTAATAATAACTATTCGATACAATTTCTGACCTCTAGGCAAATTATCCATGCAACTTTTCCATATCAT
Organism: Nephila pilipes; assembly: GCA_019974015.1. Taxonomy (NCBI): domain Eukaryota; kingdom Metazoa; phylum Arthropoda; class Arachnida; order Araneae; family Nephilidae; genus Nephila; species Nephila pilipes. Next base: position 30,215 of record BMAW01000456.1, on the reverse strand, counting down.
ATGGTTGTTTTAAATTTGCCAGATTATTCTTAACTGGTTTGTTTGTAATGTATTGTTTATTTACATTAAATAATGCCGTAAAAATTTACAAAAAGCTAGTATTTATCAACAATATTTTATTCACATATCAGCATGTACTTTCCTGTGTTAGATTCAGGGCGACGACCTATTATTTGGACGCAATTTAAGGACATCTTACTTCTCCCTAATAGGCTTCTAAGAATGATAAGAGAGCAGGTATTGGCGTTGATCCTTATAAATGCTGTGTGCTCAAATAAGTTGTGTACTTATATGGTATGTTGAAAGAAATTATTTTATTCTACTGTATGTATCATTAAACGTGTTCATTGCAATCCAGATAATCTGATTAAAACACCTCTTGCAAAGTTGTTTTAAGTTATATCTTCAGGTCCGTGAGCTTAGTGCTCAGATCGTTAAAGCCAGAAAGTCTTATTCTAGTTTCAATCCTTGTGCAGATTAAAGCTAATTCTTTTGTCTATGGTTCTGAATTCTGAATATAATTAGTACAAATTTTCGAAGAATGGTACATTCTCACTAAATGGTGATAGAAACTGTGGCTAAAATCCTTGAAATTATTTAAAATTCTCTATTCATGTCCGATCCTCCAGGTCAGCGAAACGGTTTTAAATAAAACTTGGTTCAAACTGCTAGCAACTATTTAGAGAGTTCATTCAAATCTAAATAGCTGCAGTATTAAATTATATCTCACTTGCAGTGAGACTTCTGGAGGCCACATATCTCTAAATCACTCCCCCTTCTTTATACCCGCCTCAGACCATGACAGAATTTGCATGAAGTAGAACTCACTGCAATTCAAATGAAATAAGAATATGAAATATGAAAAGAATCATTTCACACAATATCTATAATGTTAAATGTTGGTGCGTATATTCAGAGGGCAGAACATAAAACTGCTGATGTCCTATTATACAAGGTGTCATTAGCGGTTCAACTGGTTTAAAAATTTCGTTGCAAGTGTAAGAGAAGAGGAAATTTCAAACCATCGCCTCAAATGAGGTCAAATAGTTTGATCTTTCTGGACAACGGCTAAATGCTACTGAAAATTTGTGATACGTGATGACAGTGGGTTATTGCAAATTTGGCGTTGTGCCAATGGACTAAATTATGTGATATCACGATCATGATATACGATCACATTTACCTGCCGATGTAAAAAGTCTTGTATTTGTTTGTTTTACCGCGTTTGTGAAATGTGTTACGCTTCATAAGCGTAATTTACGTTTTAGTAAATATACTACTTTTTAGTCGAGCAATTGGCACAAAACTTTGTTTTATATATTTTCATCAAATGGTAAAATCGAAACTGAATTGCTGTAATATACTTGTTTGTTTAAACTTTTGATGCAACAGACCGAAAATTACATGTCAATCGTTAAAGAGAAGCGAGTTTACTTAAACGTAAACGATCAACAATTCGACAACCATTGACAGCACCATTACGAAAATGACAACGAAACTGAATGATCCAAATAGTTAAAAAACTGATTTAGAATATAGCGTTGAACGCTTACAAGACAAAATAAACGAACTAACCTTGGCAGACGATAAAATCTACGAACTTCTACACGATGAAGAATTTAATCAAGACAAAATACATTGCGAAAAATATGCAGAAAATGCTCATTTAGCGACGTTTACTTATAAAAAGAAAGCAAATGCAAACACGATTTTTCCTCGCCAAGATCGCTAATATCTGACAGTATAAATATTAACGCGTTACCGCCAATTGCTGACGGTATAAAATACGCATCTGCGTCTTCAAACGTTACAGTAAAGTTACCTACAGTAATAATAACTACGTTTTGCGGTGAAATTGAAGAATTTCAAAGTTTTTGCGAGCGTTTTGATAACTGCATCGACAGAAATGAACGTTAATCGTTATTGACAAACATGTTTTTTACGAGGATATTTAGATGGAGAGGCAAAACGTCTAGTTGATGGAATAAATTAACAGCAGATATATATATATATATATATATATATATATATATATATATA
>BMAW01000456.1:0-18389 GCA_019974015.1 Nephila pilipes | reverse complement strand
CAAAGTTGTGAAAAGTAAAATTCAGTCCGTCTATTTTACTAAAGGAAATACTTAAAAGTGTTTCAGTGCGTATAAAGCCTTGCTTTAATGTATGAAAAAGAATCCTTTTCACAGCATTGCTTATTCACGGAAGCTGCTCTCTGAAGCCATTCGAGGGATTTTGGCGAAGAGCCTCTTCATTTGGAACATCGGTCTAGTGACGAGGATATGCCTGAGGTGATACTTCTTTTCAACACCACGCCTAACTGAGGACTTGAAATCTCGACAAATTTATTGTGCGCCAGTGTCGGAACATGAAGAGACTTTAGCACTCTATCCCACGACTCGACGTAATTAATACTGACCACGTGTTGTTGAGCAGGCCCAATACATACACAAGTTTGAATTTAGAAAACCTTAAGAAGTATAGAAACATCTTGTGACAACACAGTTTCAGTCACTCCGAGCGCCTACTTTTCGAAAGGAACACAAAACCCATTTCTCCTAGACGTAGACAACAATGACTCACAAAATAATTGGAAACCAACAAGCATTAGAAAATACCGAATATTTTTGAGAAGAGATATTTTCCGTTTACGTAACATCACATCTTCTGTATAAATGTTCAATTTCGTAAAAAATAGTGGTAGGCAAATATGCTTCAAAAAGTGTTATTGAAGTTTCCTATCATCATTAACATTAACCATAATTATTACATTTTCATGCTTTTAATGGGGACCGTCACAGAACTGGTTGTGTCTTTACTTTTGGAGAAGAGTGTATATAGCTGAAAGAATGTTTCAAAGTAAAATGAATTGTCCGTTTTTTTTTGTGAACACAAGTTTTCTAAAACTAATATCTGCATAAATATGTGTCCCTAATATGTAGTTTCCTTAATTTTTGAGTGCAATACCTTTTTAGGCAAAAAGGTATTTAACTACGGGATGTAACAAAAACTTCTTTTAAAAACTCTTTGGAGCTTTCTAAGTTGTCAATTACTAGAAAGTGTCAACGTTTGAATTTGTTGTTAGAAATAACTATCAATAATTTACCACAATTTTTAAAATAACGATACAAATAAATTGATTATTCGTGTTTTCCACCATTTAGAACAGAGAGTATAGTATCAGGAAAGCAACAATACTTTTGAAAAGTGTTGCTTAGTTCGTAAGAATTAGATCTCTTTTTCCCATCTTCTCTTAACAGGTAGTGTATGTTCATCGGCTGTTGTAAGAATCTATCATTTGTAACATTAAGACATAATCGTTCATTCATCCGTATCTTTCAAAAAGAAATATTCACTTCTTATTGTGAACGATGTATTGTAAAACCTACTTATAATAACGTTATAAAATTGGCCTCGATAGCTTTATGGTCATAGTTAGTTTCGGATTTGTGACCGGCGGTTTTCGCTCAGTCACAGGTTCGAGCTTTGGCAGCAGAACACCCGCCATGTAGCAACGGCTGATGTACATATATGCATGATGCGGCATAGTAGCACGGTTCGGGTCATAAATAATCCTAAATGAACTCTTCAGGGAGGGAAAGGGAAGGTTCCTGTCCATTTGGTTTGATTCTAACCGGTGTTTACTTGTGTTGTAAATAAGTTTTAAGTATTTTTTGTTTAGTTTTAAACAGTTCTTAATAAGGTGATGACCGAGACAATTAAAACACAGATTAAGAGACCCCACTCGATTTTTCCTATCTTGAATAGACATATCATGTAATTTTTTACATTTAAAAACTGGGTGCTGTTCTGATAAACATAGAGGGCAATTTTTTTATTACTTTTTACAACAAACGCTTTAAATTTAAGAGAATTTTCGTTCTTTGGTTTCAACGAGGAATTTTTCTGCACGTTTTCTAAAGCTTGGCTTCTTTTAATTAAAATATCTAAACTTTATCCCATTCAGGCAAATCATTGGAATGTAATTCCATTTCAAATTGTTTATGGAGTTCATCGTCTGGACGTTGGGTGATTAAAAAATTAGCATTGATTCACACAAAGTGTTAGGCTCTGAGTCTAATTGTTTTAAAGCTCTCAGATGACTCTCGATGGAGTCAATTAAATTTCTAAGGTGAAATGCAGATTCAAATTTTGTTTTGTTAGGATTCAACAAATCAGCACAATGTGGCTATTAACGATTAATCTTTTGTTTTCATATCTTCGTTTTAAGGCGTCGAATAAAGATACGTATGAATCATTAACTGTTTGCAACTGTTTTGCATTGCCTTTGAGGGCAGATTTTAAATAATACAATTTTTGTGAATCCGATAAACAAGTATTATCATCAATTATTATTACAAACTGAGATTTAAATTGTACCCAATCAACATACTGTCCCGAAAATTCTGGTAAATTAATAGATGGCAGTTTTACGTTACAATTAGCAAAATCATTGTTTACAGACTATTACGACCCGCGAGTGCAGATAGCGCTAGTAGTAATATTCTTATTATAATTTGTATCATTATTCCTGTAGACATCAGCCAAGGAGCACGACGTACCAACTGTCGCTCAAATAAACATTCATTTTTTAGTATACAGTCCACAGCTCTTTATTTGAATAGATAAGTTTCAAATAACTCAAAGTCTAGTCAATTCAACCCCCCTTTCATCACCATACAGTTTTTGTGGTCCGTCGAGCCGGAGAACCGAAAATTGATAACATGGCGCCAAAAGATCTATCAGAACTCTCCGTGTTGAGCAGAAGAAAAGCATATTTGCTCGGTCAAATTACTCGGATTAAAAACTCTTTAGAAAGTGAGGATTCTCCATTGAATTAAGTGGAACTAAAACATAAACTTGTCTCGCTTTCCCAGGTCAAAGCGAAAATCAACGTTTTAAGAAATGAAAGTTACAGTATTCTTTCGGATGAAGAACTCCCTGATTTTGAAAACAGTTTGGATAAAATGGAGAATAACGCAGACAATTTAGAGGTGAGTCTCAATACTTTACTTGAATCTTCAGCTTTGAATACCTCTAGATTATCTGTAAGCAATGATTTTGCTAATTGTAACGTAAAACTGCTATCCATTAATTTACCAGAATTTTCGGGACAGTATGTTGATTGGTTACAATTTAAATCTCAGTTTGTAACACTAATTGATGATAATACTTGTTTATCGGATTCACAAAAATTGTATTATTTACAATCTGCCCTCAAAGGCAATGAAAAACAGTTGCAAACAGTTAATGATTCATACGTATCTTTATTGGACAACTTAAAATGAAGATATGAAAAAAAAAAACGATTAATTGCTAATAGCCACATTGCTGAACTGTTGAATCCTAACAAAATAAAATTTGAATCTGCATTTCACCTTAGAAATTTAATTGACTCAATCCAGAGTCAACTGAGAGCTTTAAAACAATTAGAATTAGAACCTAACGCTTTGTGTGAATAAATGCTAATTTTTGTAATCACCCAACGTCTAGACGATGAATCTGGTAAACAATTTGAAATGGAATTACATTCCAATGATTTGCCTGAATGGGATAAATTTTTAGACTTTTTAATTAAAAGATGCCAAGCTTTAGAAAACGTGCAGAGAAATTCAAACGTGCAGAGAGGGGTAGTGCCCGGAAACTCGGCATCAAGCCAAGTTTTTGCTTCAACTGTGTTTTTTCCCTTCAAAAAGCAATATTTTATCAACACGCGAAATTCCTTTTTATCCATTTTTTTCACAATAACAAAAGTTGCTTCACTCAAACTGCTATAATTCACAAACTAATGATCAGATAGCTGTCCAAGTTATACACGCATCTTTTGAGGGTTAGGGCTAACTAAAAAACTTATGGATTTAATTGTAGTAGCGCCATTTATGTGTCAGTCCGGAGACTTTTCAATTGACATGTTACTATTAAAACGAAAACTTCATGCATCGACATTTCGATCTTGTCATACAGCTGCAACACCCTCCAGCATCTGAGGAACTGGACATGGATAGGCGATAGAACTGTTGTTTCTGTTCTTAAAACCCTCTGAAGGATACTATGGTTTTAATATTGTCAGTAATTTGGTCAAGGTAAAAGCCTCTAATCTATCATGTTTAAATACTTATGTCTCAATCCCTGAAACCTATTAAAAATGTCTAACCAACAATTATGGAAGACCACTCTGTTATCATGTTATAACACATAAACTCCTCGTGGTGCTATAACCTTTAAGAGATAGAAGCGTCCAAAGAACCAATTCTAGGCTTGGTAGAGGAAGTAGAGAGCACACGATGAGTCGTAATTTTGACAAGGGATTGAGAACCTTACTAGCATGCTCCAATTGTAATTCAAACATGTCTTGCGTTCAACTTTTAAAGTATATGGGTCTCTTCTTCGTAACATCTATCTTATGAATTCTTTAGGAAATTCGGCCGCATGGACTAGGACTGGCCTTTGACTAAAGTGTGTATTTGACTAAAGTGTATCAGCAGCCCATGTTCTGTTTCTTTTCATTCTCAGCAGTTCCTGAGATCCTTCTCAGTTTGATCCGAAGGCTACAGAAACCCATATTCTTAACAGCTCTATGACGAACAATTGAAACCTGGATTTAATTCAAATCCTAGAAGAGTTCAATAAAAACCTGGAAAATATGACCCAGAAAAGTCTTATTTAATTTCTTAGAGTGTATTCAATTCAGTAATGATATTATTTAAGTAACAGCAAATTGTAAAAAAAAAAATCAATAAAATCAGCTGTGATCCAAAATGATACAATTAATAGGTATAAAGCTTCTATTAAAAATTTGTGCTCGTCCAGGATGTTTCTAAATATACTAAAAAATTCGTTCTAGATATCCAACTACGCTAAAAACTCTTATTTGGCAAGAAGTACTGAACTTTTTGTATTTATTCCTTAAAATATGTGAAATTTTAATTTTTTTAAAATCTACCTTTTATTTGTAGCTATGATGTATAAAATTCAAGTTATAAGCATTTCAACGATGACAAAGGCACGCATAATGATTTTCTGGCTCTAATTGCAAGTCTCTTTAAATGTTTGACTAATTTGTATTAGAATTTTCGCAACAGTGTCCTCTGGTGGTAAGAATATGAACATTTTTATTGAATAAATCTTTTTCCGGAGTCTATATAACGTATACACAAAGTTTCATCAAATTCCGATAGGCAGAATGAAGTCTACAGAGATCTAAATTGGTCACTTTAATTATTACTACCCCGTACTCACACAGATATATATGGAACACACCTTTACACTTTCTTACGGAATATAAGTATTTTAAAATTTATGTTCTACCAGTATTTTCCTGAAAATTGAATGCATAAGATTCTCAAATGGCCCAATCTTGGTGACTTCTTTTACATATATCACATTTGAAATTAAAATTTTGGTTTAGGTAAAGCATCTCAGCCAAAATGGAATTTTGAAGATGGATGTGCAAATTGCTGTAATTCTTCCCCCTGCTTTTCTACACGACTTTGAATTTTTTTTTTTTTTTTTTTTTTAAATTGAATCTGAAATCTGTATGGAAAATAATTAACTACTAACGCTTGTTCAATAGAATTGAGATACGAAACTTAGGGAGACCTGAGGCAAGGAATTTCAAGTACAGATTTCAATGAACTTTAATGTTTGCTGTGAATGTAACTTATAGATAATGTTTAAAGAGACCGGAGTAAGTGAAGAGAAGGATTGGGAAAGAGAGGCGAGGCGTATCACGAGACATCTGTGTGTGGGTGGTTTCGCGAGTTTCAAGCAGCCACTGGAACCCAGGTAGCTACGCTTATTCTTTCTGAAAAGTTACATGAGAAATGTATGTTTAAAAAAGAGCTTCTATCTGTGTCCTGTAATTTCAGCTTACGAAAAGGTATTTGTTATGGCGCATAGAGCATCGAAATTGGAACAAGGATCAGCAAAGGACTTATTAAGTCATGATGTCACTATCCCTCCTAACTATTGATTCCAGAAGTTATCCATAGGGATGGAATAATTGGTTATCTCTGTCACTCTCTCTATATATCTAGCATCCGAGAAAATGACTAGTATAACAATGAAATGCTTCTGGTCTGGAGTGGTATAATACTGGACGAACGCTACAGACCTCTATATCTTTGATAAGTTTATATGACTGCTGTGAAGTATATGGATCAGGAAGTTTACCTCTATGTTAAAATTTTCAGGACTGCAATTGATCCTGATTATTTTTTCATAGATGACGGAATAAAACCTGGTCGTCGGATTTCTATATTCGAATATTTGTCTGATGGATATTTTAGCATGAGATCTAGACCTTAACCTTGTTCAACATATTTGGGATGTTCTTGCATTTACAAATAGCTGGAAAATAGCGTTAATGAATGAATGAAAGTGAGTGCCATAGGAACCCATGAAGTGTCTAATTTCCTGCAGGAATTCAGATGTACGATGTGAATTCAAGCTGCAAATACGACATTGTAAAAAAAAATAAAATTTGACAGAGATGTCGAAAAATTAACACAAAAATGATTAATACACCATAGTGTCCTCTTTTAGAGCTATGTATACAATGCATTAACCCATTTTTGGTTTTTTATCTTGAATCATTTCTTTTTTTTCCCCCGCACTTATAAACCACCTACTCAGTACTGCAAGAGTACCATAATTGTTGTGTGATATTATTTTATGTTATGTACCTGAACACTTCCCGCGAATATTTCAACAGGCTTTCCTGAAACGTATTTGGTTTCTATTCAGCGCATAGTGAAAATTTCGAAAAGCATCTGATTTAAATTGTGTGAAATATTTTGAATAAGTAAGTATTTTCTTAATTGTTTCACAAGTGGCAATTAGGTTTGCAATCGTAACCAAATATATTCTTTTTCTTATAAAGAAAATCACTCTATTTTTAGTTATCATACAACAAAAAATTATATTTTTAACCGATACAAAAATGGCTAAGAATGATTTTTGAAATTACAAGTTTGCGTTTTCTGCGATTTAAGTGACATATTGAGATTTAAAAAAAATCTGAAACATCGACATCAAGAGTCATAGTCAATAAAGCATATAGATAAGAAATACATGTTTTTGTTTAATGAATTATGTTAGCACGAAAATACCAATTATGTGTTGCATTATAACGTCTCTTTTAACGTTAGGATTTAAGCGAATCTTTGTTGAAGTATTAAGGTAAAAATCAGCTGTTTTTGAGAAGTGATTGCATCAGGACAACTTAATTGGTAAGCTAAGAATTTATCCGAATTTAGAATTGATAAGTTCAGTGGGATTCGAAAGAGAAATAACTTATCTCTCATGCAGTGTTATCTTTGCAAAAATAATTTTATTTAGTTCCTCCATATTTTCAATTGGAATTTGGCATATATTAACTGTATTTTAGAAGAAATAATGACAGTAGTATTAAATTATAAAGAAATAACGTTACACAAGAAAAAAAAATCACTCTTACATACGAAGATTTGTAATCATGAAAAACAATCAATGTCGTTGAAAAACAAGACATTTTTTTGTAAGATGACAAAAAACTATTTCTTCGTTAATACTTTAGCCATCATAACTTTCATTTTTTTTAGATTCATATTACTATAGTATTGTAGAGTTAGTTTCGTTGGAAAACAAGGTGGATAAAGAACAAAAAAATATATACAAAAAATTATGTATTTTTTTAAATTTTTCCATGACATTTAAGAGATTTGAACTGGAAAAAAACAGCAAATCACAACTGTGGAACATTTAGTGATTTTCTCAAACTTTAAACTAAAATATTTATCTTGACGAGGATACTCAGAAGAGAAGTAATTAGTAGGAGGAATTTAGCTTCCATTGAGCCACAAATGGGTAGATAAAAGTAAGGAACAACTGGTTACTCCTTTTTTTTCTACGTCGGGTTCAGCTATAAGTTCATTCAACTATAACCTACATTTCAGCTGTAACCTATAGCATCCCAAGCAATGTGCTCTCGGCTTACATCATAAAACGACTCTTTTTTGAGATCTCCACTTATTTTTCGGAAACAGGAAAAAATCGAATGCAAGACCTTTAATTAAGCCATTTACGTAGGTCTGTTATTGATTTATATTACAAGTGAGAGACACAATATTTGAAGATGTTATTTTGCCAAGTTTTGCCCCTTTAACTGTCTTTGTAATTTTATCTAATTTCAGTGGACACGGTGTTCAGTTTAAGTATCCACGAGAGAAAAAATTTGTACCAGTCGTGGAGTACCAGTTGTAGAATGTCATACCTTTGCGAACTCCTCAAACTGGAGCCTTCAGGTCTAATGCAATAGATAATTTTGATTCTCTGCATTGAATATACTTCTTCCTCTAAAAGAAAATAATACTCCAAAACTTGGGTTCTACAGACATTTTGAAAATACTCATCCCTCAAAAACTGGAAATTACAAAATAATTACCAAGTTCTAGGAGATTATGAGCAAAAGAAAGGAAACTCCTTAACAAGAGATCAATTCAAGAAAAAGGATATCAAGAGACTGGTAGCAAAGAACAGACGAAGAAAGCAAATAATAAATAGCTTTAAAAGTCTCGTTTCCTGAGAAACAGACAGAAGACTGCATGCTATCGACCGACGATGAATTGGTGATGAAGCATACATACTTGAATATTGCAGTTTCATCATAACTGACATACTAACTGAAAACCGATGATTATTTCGCTCAATTTAGCAAGTTTACGCCCATTATGACTGCAATGGATTTGATCCTGACAACAAATGTGAATTTTCTTGCTAATTATACTAGAGAATGACTCTTGAATTAACATGGATAACTAACTTAATTAATATGATTTCTCCATAAAGTGTTTAAACTTTGTTTTGTTATCTCTGAAAATATATAAAAATAAATTGTCGTCTTCATACGTTTATATTCTGTTGTATGCACTTAGAATTTCACCAGCACCTACCTCAAAAATTTCACATTATTTTTTTTTAATCATTTAATGCCAGTTAATGGTAGGAAATGCAAAATTTTATCAAACTCATAAAAGTTTTTAACAGACTTCATGCGTAATATTACTTATTTGCCTTTCTTATTTGATACGATTTGAATTGTAGGTCTCAGTTATTCTTCAATTACGTAACGGAATTCCTGGTATTACTTCCATTTCCTTTATAACTAATTGACTAGAGAATATAAAGATATATTCAATTCGTAAGTGATTATAATTACTTAAGTGAGAAAATAGTTCAGTTTCTCTTAGGCTACTGGAACTACCATTTAAGTAATTTCATTTTGTTTCTCAGATGATTATGATAACTTCATTTACGTTACCCGCAGCATTACAATCAGCTTTCCAGAAAGGTATATCTTTGTACTATTGATAAGTCAGTTGATTGATTCAAATAATTTCATGGTTAAGTTCATTGTTTGACAAGTACTTCGATAGAAGAGAAGAATGGAGGTCTATGTTGGATGGAAACTTTTTTCATTATTGGTTCGAAATGAATCTACTTTCAAATGCCTATAAAAATTCTTGGTGTCTTTTAAGAAGAGTCCCCGCCCCAATGCATAGTTTAAAGTTTGAAAAAATTCTATTAAACGTAGAACTAGATTAGGTGAAATATGGATTGTTAATGGTGATAAATATTTGCAAGAGAAATAATTTTGGGTTATTTTACTTTAGATCTTGATCGTTCAATTCTAAATTTTGAATTCGGCTCTTATTCATATTCAGCACTTGGTTGAAATAATTCTTCGAGAAGTGAAAAACAAATATTTTAAAAGAAGGAAATTTATTAGTTTCTATGATTTCACCATTTATCACTAACCATCTTATATTGTGAACAGTCCTTAAAATAGAATTCTGAGTAAGTCATGGAATTTTAAAATTATGTTTGGGAACATATTTCTACCATAGGCAGGCATTGGTAAAATGCATTTCAAAATTGAACTCCTAATACGTTCTTTGTTTTTTAAAGACACACTTGAATTTATAGAATATACGGGGGAAATTTATAGATACATCTAAGGAACTTATCGCGGGTATCACTTGATGTTCTTCAAACATTCAATATAACTTTTCACTTAAAAATAATCCTATAAGCTTTAATACCCGTTTCGATATTTTGCGATTCATAGAAAGAAAAGACTGATATATAGGAACGATCAGCCTTTATCTTTATTTCTCATTAGCATTATTTGTTTCTTTTTTTCTAAATGCACATAAAATTTAGTATAATGTGTTACGTGTGTATTTCAAAGTGTTACTCGAGATTTTCAAAATGTGTTAATAAAATACAAAATAGCTTTTTATAATTCATTTTTAAAATACATAATTTCCTCTCATTTTTAATCATTTTATCTGACTTATATAAAAATATGATGACAAAGTCATGATTCTAATGTATTAATTTTTAACATTTCTCAGTGATGTCTTCAGGTTGCATAATAAAGCATAAAATTGTTCTCATAAATTCAAATTAGAAGCAAGGCAGATTTCTTATAACTTTCAATTTCAAAATTCGGTTTTCCAAATATTTAACATCTGTAATATATCTGGCGCAATATTTTCAAGCACCATTCTATAAAATTCAGATTTCTTCATATATTTATTACCTTGAGATTATTTTTTTGTCCAGAGGATCGTTTTTAGAAAACGATTATCTATATAAAAACACTTATTGAGAGAGAAATAATCTCAAAGAAATTGGACAGCGAAAGTAAATAAACAAACTCAGAAAAAGCAAAGTTAAAAGTTCAATTGCAACATTACTAATTTTCATAAGTTTATTTAGATATTAAATGTGGCTCTTATACTAAAACTATTCAGCAAGAGAGAATAATACTTAGAAAATTCTGATAGCTGTCATAAGGGAGCGTGGAGGTGGCTCGTTTTTGTTTAGTTTTCACCAGGATGGCTTATATATATATATATATATATATATATAGTTTTTCCTCGATACCTCTGAAGGCTTTCGAAGTATCGTTATAATTTTGGTACCAAAATGTCCAGAACAGATGAGGATCTAACATATATTTTTTTCAGAAAAATCAAAAAATTTGCGATTTAAGGGTCTTGAGACCCTTAAATTCTTATCGAATCTTCATCTGTGTTCCAAATTAGATTTAAGATCTTAGCTTGTGTAAGGGATTCACTAAAATTATGTTATTTGAAAACAATAAATATTTTAATTCTAAGAAGTTTGAATTAAATTATATGTAAATTAATACTCGTGTATTTCAAATTATCTACTGCAACAGATGGCAATCGATATGCATCCTCGATAACCCATGATAAACATCGTCAACACAAAGGGATTAATTCAACATGTCAATACATTTGGGATTTACAGTTACCTATCTTTTAAGATAACTTTTAGGAATCGAACTACTAAAATAAATAGATTCCAGGTAACTTCAAAGGGCAAAAGTGTCATGTGCATCATTTTAAAACCCTTAAATTTCTACATCCAACTAAAGAATTTTCATATAAACTAGATCTTCGTAAGTTGTACTATTATTTAATAGCACCTTTCAATATCACTGGTGAGGATATTTTCATATTTTCATACATATAATTTATGTATAATATGCAATACATCGAGATTTAAGTTAGGTCCACAGAATAAAAAAAATCTATTAGGAATTTTGAATTTTCTCTCTTCAAGGAAGCAACAAGGCTTCCAGAGATGTTTCTTAACAAGTTAACTGTATTGCAATATTCCTCTATAATATCGCTTTTAAATTGTTTATCAATTATTCTTTTATGTTCTTCACAAATTTTCATGTTTTTTGTTTAGTTTAATCTTTAAATCCTCAAATATTCTAATAGATATTTCAGAATTGCAGTCTAGCTCCTCAAAACACGACTTCTAAGGCAATTGTGTTTCATATCTCTCACTTTATACGACAAACTACTTTCGAAATATTCAATAAATGTTTTTTCGAAAGCGAAAGACTTTTGCGCTCATTTCTGAAACTCAATGAATCAAGCTTCCAAAACATATTTATATCGTTTGCAGTTGCTATATTTATCATTACCTTCATTATTTCAGAACATATTTGCTTGTTGCGTATACTCGATCCTGCAATAAAACTAAGCGAAACTTTAGTGTTAGTGGTAATGAATATCTTCTTCGTCTGCACTCTCTCAAGAAGAATAATTTCTCCAAACAAATCGGAGTCTATTAAAATATCTATATTTAATTACTCATCAATTTTGCAGGATTCCACCAATTTGAGATTTTGTTTTTACATAAATTGGATAATATTTTTGTCTATACCATGTATCATGATGCCAAATATATGTGGCTTCCATAACGCCTCAAATTTTTGTTGGTTAAGGAACTGCTTTTTTTGCTTATTTCGAATTAAACTGCGTCTTAAATCTGTTCTGAGACTTTTTTTCATTCCAAACAAATAAATAATCAAAATTTAATGACGAATCGGTTTTTATTTTAAGGCGTTTGCTAAATTTTCACTTAGAAAGTTTTTAGAACTTCTGCAATCAAAATTTATTCTGTCAGCTTGAGAATTAAAATTTGAAGCTACGTATAGTTGAAGATAAATATTTTTGAAACCGTTAACATTCCCATGATTTTTCAAAATAGAACTACAAATAATAGAAGAAAATGCATATTTTGTTTTCTTTATAATAACTAATAAAATCTGATTGGTTATGAATTATTTCACTATGACTAACTTTAATGTTCTTAGCGATAGTGTATTCTCTATTTCCTCAACAGACAGAACTATGATGATTTAGTCTTTTACATTTAAGGAGACAAAATGCATTTGTTCAGCATTTAATTTACACGAAAAGACTTATTACTTATGCGAAATTAATTTATTATTTGTTACTTTCTAGAAGACTTATTACTTATGTTTTACTTACGCGAAAAGACTAAAAAATTCGAAATAATGATTAGACCTTTCAAGAATTTTGATTTTTCTCTGTGAGACATTTTGCAATTTTGAGAAACACGTGAATCATTCCAAAAAAATTACGTATGTTTTCTTCAACTCTCAGAGTTGTTTCTGAGGGTGTAATCCACATAAATATTTTACTCTTAAGCTTTTGATGATTAGAACATGTAATTGGATTATATCTGAAGGGAAGAAAAATTAAGAAGAAAAGAAGAAGGGAAATTTAGTAATACTATGATTCGTTTCTTAAAAAAAGCCATCATATCAGAAACATAAATTTGTCTAGAGTCTTTTTTTTTTCTCTCCGAAATTCTAAAACTAGATAATTACGGATAAGTTTTAAGAGTACGTGGATTATTAAATGTCCACAGGTTCCGAAATCAATACCCAAGGTATCAAGATTTCTAAAAAAATATTGCTTTAATCTTATAGTTTTATCAGAGCGCTGCCATTGCATGGATATTTTACACATTCGCGATTCAAAATTTTATTTATAAGACAATTTCGAAATCCTTATTTCCAAATAGCTCTTTTTAACTTTTACCGCAATTGTTATAATAAGTTCAAAATCAGAAACAATGTTAGCTGCTTGACCAATCAAAATAGAATTTAGGTTTGCAAATTTTCCCCTTGCGAAAGTGATTCTTTTTTTATCAATGGAGCTTTCAGAAATCCTGCAATATCTTGTCAATTTTCAGGATTCCTCCAGCGAATTCCACGATTGTAAATTAGGCATTTCTGATGTCTAAATTTAAGAAATATATAGTAACATCTAATATATTATGCCACTTTTTTCTTCAGTAATATATACATAAAACATGTAAATAAATTATATATTTTTGTTTTTAGAGAGATATAAATTTATCTGCGTTAAAAATTTGATGTAGTAATTATGACTACATCATTAACTGTATTAAAATGCAATCAAAGATTAAATTCTATGAAATGTGCCTTTTTATCCGTCGAGGAATTTTCCGCGATTAATGTTTTCTTCATTTTCAGAAATCATCGTATTATTTTTCAAAATCTTTCAAAGTGATTAAAAAGACTTTGTAATACCAGTGAAAAACATAACCCTATAAGTGAGGTGATATAAGTTCTATCTCAGATGTAGCAGCATATCTTAATAATAGTTGATATCTAAGAACCATGCCTAAATATAAAAAAATTAGTACCTGGTGTGGAAATATATGAGATTACTTACACTGATTAACATTTTCTGAATCAAACAATCTAAATAAAAATAACTTAGTTTTTGTTTTGATTATCCGATATAAACAATACGCGTTTCGTATATAAAATGCATTCTATAAATTAATTTTTTCTCTGTGCGAGTACTATTTAAATAAAAGTTATAATTGATAGCCAGACTTTTCGGAAGAAACCTCGATTTATAGGGTATACGAACGCCTAATTATTAAAAATGGCAAAAGAAGCATTGATGATATAAGACAAGGAAATGATTCATAATTTATCAAAGATACATAAAATACCTACATATTTTTATTTTTTAACCAAGATAAAAGTAAATCTCAGATGCAAATTTTTAAATCTGATCTTTCTCATCATATATATCGAATGTTTGCATATTTTTTTCGTTTAATTTGTTATATTTTACTTATAGAGATAATGTTTATCACAATTTTGATTTGAAGCAAAAAACATGTTTATTCATATTTCCATGAAGTCAATGAATTTGCATATAAAACATAAAATATGAACTTAATCATAAGAACATGAAGTGATTAAATAATTTCGAGTTACTGAAACATTTTATATGAAGTGTTGCTAAAAATATCATGAGTCAGTGTCGAAGACAATGAAATTGTTTAAATAAAATCTTTGCGTCTAATTAACGTCAAAGCTAAGTGTTAAATGTTTGGCTATTGTATAAAGAAATTTTAATTTTGAGAATCAAACAGAAGCCTTAGCTATGATACCTAGTTTTTCTTTCCATTTTCGTTTCCTGCCTTCAGGCAGATTTGGCGAAGGAATTCACAAGTAAAATCTCTGGCCAAGTGACCGGGACCTCATCTAAGTTACAGATATAAGGTTGGTTTATGATCAACTAGTTCTTAAATAACAACTGATTAGTCGAAAATATACATTTAATTAGAATAAGCGTAATAGTTCTGTTTACATCTCGTACCGACTATATTCATGTGTTGCCAACATTCGTTGTTTATAACATAAATTAATAAGAATACGATTACAATTATTTCATCGATTCACTTTATGTGAACCTTACATTCGGCCCCGCTCAATATGAAATTTATATAGACAAAAATAAATTTTAAAATTGAAGCGTAAAAGAAACAAAACTTTTGATGACGGCTTAGTACTTCTCAGTCTCTTCGTCTGTACTGTTTTCCTCGATGGTTGGTGTATTTCGTTTAATGTAAGGGCGAAGATGTTGTACGTGGACAACCTTTATAAATTTGTTCTGCTGTGTCGTAGACTTGATCTCGTAACACACGGCCCCGACTGGACGTACAATCACAAATGGTCCTTTGAAAATGGGAGACAGTTTGTGATCTCCTTTTTTCGGCCAGTCGTATAACACGAGATCTCCTGCCGTGAAGGAATGGGATCTGCGATGGAGATCAAATCTTTGCTTGTTCTCCAAATGTGTTTCATACACATTATTTGCCGCTTCGGCCCTAGCCAAAGTTAAAAGATGTAGTTGGTCTTCGCTTCCGAAGAATCTATCCACCCATTGCACCAAAGAGGTCCTTCTCGTTTTCCACTCTTTATGCGGTCTCTTCTTTACACGTTTCCACTCAAGTTTTTGCAAACCAGGTCTCAACTTACTCTTTTCTTTGACGAGTCTTCTTTTCACTCCCGACCACAGAGTTCTGCGTTTCCCTCTCTTCCACCTCATTTTTCTGGCCACCCTTCGAAATCGTTTGCACTTCGGAATTCGAAAAGGGCTATTCTGTATCACAATGGGCTGATTGAATTCGATGCATGGCTCGGGTTCGATATTTTCCTCTGCAGCATCTGCGGTGCGTTTAATCGCATCTTCCATCTGGTCGATTGGGTGCGGATCAATCTTCGTAATGGAATTAATGGTGCGAGAAAAATCTACAGCAACTCGTCTTGTAGTGCTTTCATGGAAGGGCTGATCCACAATGAAGGTAGGAGCTGCGTACGGTGAGTTGGAATGACGGCAAATTCCTTGTTTTAACCATTTTTGAATTTGACTATTTAGAAATTGGCGATCAGGCTCTGAAAGTCTATACGGTCTACATCTAATTGGCTTTTCATGTTGTAATTCGATTTTGAATTCCACATATGGACATAGTCCAATGTTATCATCATTAGCATAAGAAAAGTCAGTAAATTTTCCAATTACTGCATCAAGTTGAGCTTGTTGAGTTGTAGAAAGTCCTGCGGATATAGGGATGAGATTTGTGTCGGATGAAACTATATTGAATGTGGCTTCTGGCAAAGTAACATCATCTAGTAAGGGTTGATTAAGAGCGACGCAATTGATACTAGGTTTTGAAGCATGAATACATTCGTACAAATGAAATGAAGTTGGAGTAGAAATACATAATGAGCCGTTAGGGTCATAAGTGCATCTAGCTTGAACTTGTTGCTGCCAATCGAATCCTGAAATAAGTTTAAATGGAAGCTGGGTGCAGATTCCAATTTTAGGCATCATATGCTCCACATTTCCAACAATTATGTTAAAAGAAATCCAACCTATTGGCTTTATTTCATGGTCAACAACTTGGTACTGTCCATCATTCCACGGGTGAATGACAATATCACTTGGGACACAAGATTCTTGAATGACTGTGATATCTGCACATGGATCACAAAGGGCTTGAATTTCTGTATCATTATTAATAATAACAGGTATTAATGCACGCCTATTCGTTTGAGTTCTAATACAATTTATGGAAGGATTATTTGCGGTTGTAGATCTTCCAGATGTCGAGTTGCGATTATTGTTGTTGCGGCGGGAATTTGAAGAGTTCAAACTGGTGGTTTCGACTAATGCGTGATTATTAGAACTAGTTAAACTTCTAGAAGACGGAAATTGGGCACTAGTTTGACTGTTGGAATATTGATTTTGTCATGACGTATTTCTTGGTTGAGCTATGGTTGAACCACGAGGAGGAGGAGGAGGTAAACTACACATAAAAGAAGCATGACCTTTAATTCCACATCTCCAACAAGTAATATCTCGAACGTCATCAGTTATTGGATTGTATTTACGACGTTGCTCATCATATGTATAAGATCTAATTTGAGATTTTGTAGAATGTTTCTTATGCTCTTGTTTTGCACTGCGAATAGCGTCAAGTGCAGTTACCCTGTCAATTAATTCTTCAACCGTATTCGAATTTAGAGTAGCTAATGCAATTTGCCATTTTTCATCTGTAATATCACCAATGATCATAGAAATACGGTCAGGTTGGGGAATGGTGAAGGGAGCTTTTTCCAAAAGAGCGTCTTTTGAATAAATATAATCCACTAAACTTTCATTATGCTTCAATTTTCGTTCACTTTGGTGAGCCAAAAATTCTTGCATTGTAATACGCCTTTTGAATCTTGAGGCGAGAGCAGTTTTCCAAGTAATCCAATCATTAAACTTTTTTCCTGTTGTTAATTGCCAATTTTTCGCAGATCCCGAGAGACGAGAAATAGCATTTGTTAATTTTAATTCGTCAGACCAGTTAGCTAAAATTGAAATTCTTTCAACTTCTTTTAGCCATTCAAGGGCATTTTCAATTATTTCACCCTTAAATATTTGAATTGAATTTGCAGTATCATTTGTAGATGTGATTTGAATTACATTTGAATTTGCTTGCTTTTCTAAAAATTGTTTTTGCGTTTCCATTGCGAGAGAATAGCTGCGATATTCAGATCTATTTGGGAAGGTGGAGGCATAGGAAGTGGTGATTGTGTAGCAGAATTACTTAAAAGTTCTACTTGTTTTCGTAAAGATTCAATTTCCATCAATAAATTTCTGTCAGAAGGTGTCTCCTCATCATTAAAATACTGCATACGAAGAGTATTTAATTCATCCAAAGTTCCTTCGTTTTTTCTTTTAATATTATCCTCTACAATACGCAGCATTAAATCATTTTTGTTTCCGGTTAGCGAAAGATTTCTGAAACGCAATTCTTTTTTCAGTTGAACAATCGTTAAATTTTGTAGCGGATGTGATTCTAAAGAATCAAAAATGATATCAGCATTTGTTGACATTTTTTTTTGTTGTTGTTCACTGTTCCAGACGAAAAAAAAGAAGAATTTAGCGAAAATTGCTTGGCGACGTTTTTTGTACGAAGCAAACACGAAAGTAATTTATTTTCAGAATAATTATTATTCGTCAGAATATTCTTATTAAATTTTATCAGAAGCAAAATAAGAGTCTATTGAATTTTTAAGAACTTCACTTACTATGCGAAAAGTTGTTGTTTTGGAGATCTTCCAGGCAAAAAAATAAATCTTGGCGAGATTATGATCCTTGGCGAGGAAAGTCTGAAGATTCCAAGTTAGGCTTATAGGCTGCATACAATTTTAGGCTTAGCGACTGCGTACAATTTTTAAGAAGTT
>BMAW01000440.1:0-14001 GCA_019974015.1 Nephila pilipes | reverse complement strand
TCTAGAAAGACCTGGTTACTGGTTTACTACGAGCGCCATCTCTGGGTTAGTCTCGAGAGTTATTGATTGATGTGTTACATGGTCTGTAAGCGTTCATGGATGATTCCCACGTGTCTATTTATACCGGATAACAGCACGCACTTCCATTGTCCACCATATTATCAGTCACGTCTCCGGCATGCTAATCTGCTGCTACCATCTTTTCTTCGTCACTTTGAGCATGCGTCATTCCTCCTCCACTGACATTGAACCAGCAGTCTGCGTGTATTCTAATGGGCGTTGTTTGTTTCATCTGGTGTACCATGTGCTTTTTCAAAAAAATGATGAAACTTACTTTTGAAACTTCCTTCGCTATATTCCATTGCCATAATCTCTTTACACTTTGAAACATAAAAATGTCTATCCAACTAAAGCAATGCCAACTTTTGATAACAAACTGAAAAAAAAATGATTAGGCTACAAAAATCAAATTATTCAATTAAATAATATAATTAATATGAATTATCAATTATTGAAGAGAACAATAATATTCTTTTCGTGTATTAAATTCAAGCAAAAGATAAATTATTAAATTGTATAGGTTTCAAGCCAATTATAATTATTGCTGCCGTAAAATAAAACTAAAATAAATATTACATTTTAATAGATATTCTTAACACTAACAATTTAATGAGGCAACTACTATTCAAATTGAAACTATTGTGAATCGGTTGATAGAAATCGAATTGGATTAAAGAGTTACTTGAATGCCATAGTGGTCAAGGACGACACCTTGTGAACGTACGAAAATAAAGCACCTTTGATGGCTGAAAACATTTTTTTTTTTCATTTAAAAGTATAATTGGGTTTATTTAAGTAATTCAATAAAGAATAATTTTTTTATTAACAGTAGTGAAAATTAATCTGATTCACCGATCTGTTTCTGAAATATCTTTTTTCAATCAAAATTTATAAATACAAGGGTAGTAGTAAGGTATCTGTTCTTGACTATGAAACATATTGCTGGAGCTATTCGTAAATGGTGCAATAGTTTAGATTTAGTATGCATTTGGAACAATGCAAAGCTGATTCTCCCGGTCGATGGGATTTAGATGCATCATTATACACTGAAAACCCAGAAAGGACCATAGCTATGGGATGTTACTGGTGAATGTACTACAAAGAAATCGAAAACGCTACCATCGGACTGAAAAGTTATGCCCCAATATTTGTTTGTAATGTTACACTCATGAGATTTTAAAAAAATCAGGAAAAATTATCTTTCGAATATATTTCGATGAGTTACTTTAATCCTAACACAGATATAATAGGAATCACCTTATATATTATGTCTGTGTTTTTGTGTGTGTGCATTTAACAGATATTGATCAATTCCATTCAGTTAATAAGACCACAGAAGCATAAGAAATCTTAAACAGAAGCGAAATATACATTCATTTGGGAGTCGCAATTGTACCCTCTGTGAAAAACAGCAAAAGCAGAAGAGAGGAAGAAAAAACAAATGAGAAGCGAAATAAAGTTTCACAATGACAATCCGTGATTTGTATTTACCAAATTAAGAATTAAAATGGTGATATTAGGTTCGGGAGAAGATTAGTGTGTACAAATTTGGCTGAGTGTTAAAACTAAATTAAGTTAAAAAGAAGTAATGATGAATATTCATATTTTTTCATAAAAATCAATGTGTGTAAGAATTTACTTACTGATATATTTAGAAGTTAAACTTCACTATACCTATTACTTTAAAAATAGTTTTGGTTCAGGATGGTATTATTTAAACATAGATGCACACAAATATAGTTGATCAAAATATTTCGAAATATTATAATTTGCTTATTTATAACTATTGTGCATTTACTTATGTTTTTTTTTTTTTATAAATTTTCACTTCGTACGAAATCTTGTTCCTTATGAAAGAAAAAACCAATTCTTCAAAAATTGCAATGTGAAAAGTGTATTTTCTCTCTGGGGTCTGCAACAACGATTTTTCTGATGTCTCACCTCCACATTTATTCTCTACCTTTTCGAAACGATAACCAATTCTTCAAATCCACACGTATTGGAAACTCCCGGACTAGGATAGAGGTAAACAAGATATCTCTCGCAAACCGATATGGGACATAAATAATCGAATATCCTCCTGAACTGGAACAAACTTTCTTTAACTGCGGAACAACCGATATCCTTCCAAAGTGAGTCACCAGAGACACAAGGCAAGTTAACTGCAACCCTATAAATACCTTGAAGTAAAACCATCCTTGGAATAATGAAGAAACCGCAGATACGAAGAAAAAACTGAAGTGAAGAGCAGAAAAAAAAAAGAGTTAGGGGTTTCGAGAGTAGCATGTGGCAGAATGGAAGTAGATAAGATGGAAACGAAATCCATCCGTATTAATGGAGAGAAGGGAGGTAACTGCTCCCCCGAGGGGCTTAAGGAATTGTTAAGGGGGGCTGGAAGGAGGGGCTATCACGGGATCAGAGTCTCATTCTTCTTCGGATGGATGTTTTTGGTGAAAGTCCATTCGATTTGTTAGATGGGGTTAAGTGGAAAGTTGAAGGTGGGTTGTTAAATGCAGCCGTTTTGTCGTTCGGTCACTCATGGAGGTGATTTTCAAGAACAACCATTTCCTGAAAAGAGACGTTAAAACATAAATAAACCGAGAAATGTTG
Organism: Nephila pilipes; assembly: GCA_019974015.1. NCBI lineage: Eukaryota > Metazoa > Arthropoda > Arachnida > Araneae > Nephilidae > Nephila > Nephila pilipes. Next base: position 11,331 of record BMAW01000440.1, on the reverse strand, counting down.
TTTGGGTGCATTGAAATAAACAGAGTTTTGGATACTGTTCATTTAAAGCTTGTTTCAAATTATTGTTCTTTAATCTTATGTCTTTGAAATAAGTTGAAATGTTTCAAATAAAATAAGATACTTATAAAGAAAATAATAATTATAGAAACAAGATATTTTAATTAATCTTTCTCTAAATATGTATGGCTTAGTCAAGTTTGAGATTGTGTTTGTTTTTAAATATAGCTGATGACTAAAAAAACCAAATAAAATGGAATATAATAAGGTAGTAATAAAAATAAATCGCTTCAATCGTAATACTACTTCATTAAACCTATTTCTTAATTACATTTTCCATTACAAAACATAATACAGGGGGTACTTACAACTCAACTAAAAGATTTAATCATAAAATCTCAAATGAATCTTCAGAACATTAATTTGTGCTTGCTGAAATGTTATTTTATCACATTAAAATTATATTTTAAGATACCTTTTAAAAATCCTTAACATTGTAAGTGGAAAAAATTGGCATAGTAAAATAAGTTAACTCCAAATTTAATTTACACTTAATATGTTAAAAAAGTGATTTATTAGTTTTATTACTCTTTGAAGTGACAAAGATGACAATGAAAATTATTTTGTGCATTATTCATCGAAAAATAATTATTTTACTGAAAATTATTTTTTTAAGAATACTACCAGTGTTTTTTTTTTCCTGTTATGTAGATAAAGCAAAATATTTAAAGGGGAAAATGTTCATCCTTATATGCATATAATTTCTTAACGAATAAAACAATATCAGTTCGGGTTCTTCTGAATTATTCGTTTCTATATATAATTACAGAATTCCATAGAAATTTCAGAAATTCTTATATTTCCTTCAAAGCAATGTCACAAGTAATTAAATAGAACGATAAGAAAGAACTGGTGTACTTTGTACTACGGAGCCTTGAATATTTATAAAGTGCAATGCCAATGTTCGAAGAATGATTATTGACAAATCCAATGTACTAATTTTTGAGGTGTTCAATTCAACAACCTATGGGAATTGGCTTTAAATACATATTACTCTGAATATTTAATTTGTATTAAAATATTTAATAAAAATTAAGTATTCAGAATAATAAGTATTTACAGCCAATTTCCAAAGGTGTTGCATACTTCATTTTTTTAAAAAATATTTAATAAAAATGAAGTATGTATAGTCATTTCAAAATTTTAGTTATAAATGCTCGTCGGTGCTGGATGTTTTCGACTCCTAAAAGGAAGAGAGAGTTCACATTGAAAATGGAAGTGGCATTTAGAACCCTAGTCTATTAGGACCAAAGAAAAGTTGAGCGATCGCTTTTTTTGTTGCGATTTTATCAACTAGACTAAAGGAGAAGTCACTCTCGGGCCAGTTATTAAAGTGTTTTAACTTCTAACGTCGTTGTTGAAGACAAACGCCACACTCTTCTGCGAGGACAGTTAAATCGGCCTTTTTTGTTGTCATTATTTGAAAATTATTCAGGGAATGTTTCTGTAATTTTATTTAATTGACCCAGTATGCGAACTGTATTAATAATTTTAAGTCAGATAATTTTAAGTATTTAAATAAGAAAAATAACAATTATTGTAAAATATATGAAAATTGAGGTATGTGCAAAGAAATTGTTTCTTTGATACATGTATTTAAACTCAAAAATGGAATAAAAAAGAAGTTCAAAATATATCTAGCTAATTATATTAAGCAAAATTATATTTCATCATCAAAATAAACAATTTTGTTTCAAACTTTTCTTCTTTGCCTCTAAAATTCTTTTGACTCTTTTCTATTGTTTTGGTTTTAATAAATTCAATTGAAGAAATTCTTGAAATCTTATTAATCTATGATATATTCAGCATGTACATAAGGCATATCACTCTCTTTGAATTGACGCTTTAGAAAAAAAAGGAAAACACCATTCACAATAATTTATGGAATAAAAGCCTTAAATTCATAAAATATTCACTAAAATGCGTATATACATAATTTACCGATTCTGACTCTGAAAATGCTTGTATAATAAATGTATTCCGTAACCTTATCCAGACACCTGTTCTTAAAATAAAACTGAATTGATTTATAGAATTTATAATACATCAATACTGCACACTAGTTTAAAAATAACCTTTTATAATTCTAGTCTCTCGTTCTAACGTGGCGCCATTCTACTTATTCAACTTTGCTTCAATGAAAAATTATCTCTGAAAGCATCGATTTCCTGTCTTAGAAGAAACATTTATTATTTATGTACTATCAAGCTCAGAGAAGTGTCAGGAAATAAGTACGGCATCGTCTCTTTAAATTGATTTTAAAATATGAAGAATCATGGAAAATAACGAGAAGTTTTCTTGGAGGAAATGTATCATTTCAAGCTGAGATTACTTTTATTTAAACTATCATTCAAAATATATCTAGCAGTTTTATGGACCCCCCTACTTCAGAATCCGTTTGTGGTACACTGTTTTATTTATTTTGCTTCTTTGGACTTTTTAAATAAAATGAAAGAGAGAGAATACTATGATTTGATTTTAATCTGACACTTTTCTTATTTTGGTTACCGTTTCAAAGGTTCTTGTAAGCTAAAAGTATATTAAGATATGATTTTAATCTGTCTATTTTTATTTCCTTTATTCTTCTAAATGTAATTGAATACAGAAATTTCAACTCAGAATACTGCTTTATCATATCATTCGAAGTATTTTAGTTTAATATTAAATCTATTTCATTAATATATATATATATATATATATATATATATATATATATATATATATATTACTTATTTTGGTTATATTTCTCAGTTATCGAAAGCTCTTTCAAAACAAATTTCGAGATAGTTAATGAAAACTTGTATTTCAATATTCATAAATTAAAACTGAAATTATTTTTGCCTTGCGCCCATATTTCTGAATTGTTTGCATCGAATATCTTTTTGAAAATACGATCCATATTTTTATTCTCCTTAGATCGAATATTTTTTTGAAAATAAGATCCATATTTTTATTCTGCATAGATCGAATATCTTTTTGAAAATACGATCCATATTTTTATTCTACACCATTAAAGTGTTATCTTCTTCAATTGAATTTTTGCATCACTCATCTGAAGAAGCTAATAATGAAAAAAAGATAATTGCCGAGGAATAATCTAGGTATAAAGGGTCGAGAATAGGTAACAATCTGTAAGACATCCCGGGGGCGCGTCACTCGTGTTTACCGAAGACAATAAGCAGAATGGGAAAAAAAAACGATGATTAGAGAGAGGCTCTCTAGTCATCCAGCTCAGGTGCCTTCCTGGTCATTTGACCCAGGTTCGAAATGGCGTGTTTTGTATTAGCCTTCGTGTTGCTTCCAAGGACAACTTTAATAACCAATCAATCACACATGTAAACATGAAAAAAACTTAAATCCATGAAATTAAAACAAAAATTGATGAACATTATTTACATTTTATCTAAATTTGAGGTTCGTTCTAACTTTAAGATACTTCCTTTTACGAGCATGTGCTCTCTTTGTTTTATCAAACTGTCACAGCGAGGCCACATTTGTTCGTGTTTAAAATATGCTTGAGAGATTTAACTTAAAAATAATTTAATGGATATCAAAGCAGAAATGTTGTTTCTTTTATTTAGTAATTTAGTTTCAATTAATTTAAAAACTGGTATTTATTTTTTTACTAATTTGACAGTAAACAGGATTTACTTATAAATATTTAAGTTACATATAAATATAGAATCGTAATTTTTTTTCATTTATTATAAAAGTCTAAATTTAATTAAAATTACAATCACTGTACTTAAAAATAATATGGCTATTTTGGTGATTTCTTTTCTTTCTGTTTTTGTGTGTTCATTTATTTTAACGTGCAATTAAATGAACCGTAAAAGATACAACTTATTTATATATTTCCAAACGACAACATTAAACATTAGCATGCTAATGTAAGAAATAAATCACAGAAAGAAAAAACAGCATTGCTTTCTGAAATCTTATTTATTTTGCAAAATAAAATGATAAAAATAGTAACTTAGCTCTTTAATCTTCTTTGAAACTGTACTTAAGAAGTTTATCGAAGAGAAATACTCATAAATAAAAACAAACTTCTTATCTGCATCTTTCTTTTAACGTCTTTTTTTTTTCTTGCTGGACATGGAGTCAATGCACTAAAACATGCAAACAGAAATGCAACGTAGGATAAGGGAAAATAAACGACATATAAACAGAAGAAAGGGAAAAATAAAAATAAAAAATGCGCCAAAGAGAAAAGCCTATCGCCAGCAGAAGTGCTTGCATGTGTGTGTCAGCGGTAGAAAAGGATTACGTTTGCTAAAACGTGGAAATCGTGAGTTGTGACGAATTGGCAACTCTGGCGCCATGTTCTACGTCGCCTTGATAATTTGTCATTGGTTCATTGCTCTCCGAAAATAATTCTTCAAATATTTAATTAATCGAAAATCAAAATGTTGTCCTTTTTTAAAATATATGTTCTTGTTATTTGAATATAATTGTGAATGAATTGTGAATTAAATCTGAATGATATATTTTAAAAAATAATGCGATATGGTTAGAAAATCACACGTATTAGGTTCGGTAAATAGGGTATTATGAATGAAAATTCAGATAATATTTTTTTACATTCCTATATCAGTGAATAATAACTGATAGTTATAAAATAACATCTATAATAAAGTTAACTTTTCAAATATCTGTAAAAAAGAAAACAATATGCATGTTTATCTAGAAAACAAATATTATTCAACAAATATGAAATAATTCAACGAGTTACACGTATTTGGTTGCAATAGGAATATAATTTTCATTTATTTTTCCTTTGAAGGTAAACAATTTTATTTCTTAATATTGCTTATTTTGAAAACATTAATGAAATCATCGTCAAAAATTTTTCATTTTAGAAATTGTCGATTCAAAGATATACCTTCTCGAGCAAAATTCTACCCTCCTATTATAACTTACATTTTTCCAATAGCTTTCTTTCTTTTAATTTTGATCCGTCACTAGCGTCAATGAGAATTCCATGATCGAATTATAGATTAATATGCATTAAGGAAAATATTAAAAATAATTCAAAGTATATTTGTTATGAGTACCCTTTACACAATATATATATATATATATATATATATATATATATATATATATATGTATATGTATGTATGTATATAAATATATTTAAAAAAGGAAGGTATCTTTTTTCTAAAAACGTATGCCCTCTTCAAAATAGATCTCGTTCTGTTAACACACACATTAAATAAATTTCGCATTAATTCAACAGCAATATTATTATATTTGTGATGAGAAAAAACTTAAGTAATTTTCATATTTTTCCCAAATTACAATGGAATGAAAATGTAGGAGAACCGTATTGCGTTATTTTTTAATTAGTTACACAAGTTTCACTAGAACAAACAAAAAGGATTTTAAAAACAAATATTTAAAAGTATAACAAATTGTAATCGTAGTAGTTTCAATTCTATTACTTCCTAAATTAACATTATATCTTCTATGAATTACATACATCAGTCCTTGTCCATTCCATTTTAATTATGATGAAAGAAAATTGTCTTATTAAATGTCACAACCATGTATCTTATTATCTCACTTTTTTTTTTAATTTACATCCATCCAAGCCTATTAATTTTGGTAACGTTTGTTAAATCTTTTTTTCTAATTAAGTTATAAAAATATAAATCAAATATTAAGCAATATTCATTCATCAACTAAGCAATCGTCAATTTCAAACACTAGTAAAAGATCATTCATAAAGTATTCATAAGTACTGTATACATAAAGTATTGTATTATATTCATAAGGAATGAATACTAAGTCGAATTATTTCTACACAACTAACAAAAACCTAAACACGTTTATACAAGCATTCTTTTCTTTTCAATTATTTTACTCGTGAATCTTTTATTTGAAAAAAGTTTCAAATTTTATTCCTTGAACAATTCTGTATAAATTCTTAGTAAATAAATAAGGATTATAAATCTGTAGCTTAAAAATAAATGCTCTTTCATAAAGTCCATCTTAAGTTTGGAATTTTATGATGAAGCAATTTATATGTTTAGCAACGATTTTGCTCCTAAGTTTTAAATTTCATTACAAGAGATTAATACATTCTTCATAATTATGTTTTCTAATATATATAAATTTCCTTATCTCTGTAAAGAATTGGGTTTTACAGACAAGTAACTCATTAGTGTATTAAGCATCAGCACATAAAAGCATAATATAATATCGCGCAAAGGTAACCGAAACGAAAAGAAAAAGTTATGTGGAAACGGAGAGTTTTTTGATAAAGGGAAGTACTAGAAAAGTCCTTAAGGCTCCCTTCTACCCGCCATTTTGATTTCGTGGACGTAATGTTAATCCTATGGAATTTTGACTTTTATTCTCAAATTTTTACTATTTGATCTATTTGAATGCAATAAAATACATTTGAAAGAACAACAGATAATGAATGCTTCTGTGGAATTGCTTTCTTCTTAAAATTTTTGAAAATATTTTTATTCTTATTTTAATTATTCGATTTTCAATTTTCCGGTCTTTAAAAGAAGATTTTCAAATATTTTTAAAAATCGGAGGAAAAAAGTAATTCCACGGAAGCATTCGTTATTTTCTGCTCTTTCAGATGCAATTTATTGAATTCAAATAGATCAAATAATAAAGATAGAAGAATTCAAGTCGCAATTCCATAGGATTAATATTACGCCCACGAAATCAAAATGGCGGGTAGACGGAAGCCTTAAGGCTCTAGTGAACCTGGCGATTTGATTTCGCTAATATAATGTTAATCCTGTAGAGTTTCTGCTACCGTCCTCAAATCTACACAAATTTAACTGTTGCATCCGAAAGAGCAAACATATAATGAAGGTTTCTGAGGAATTACATTGAAAATATTTTTACTCTTATTTTAATGATTCGTTTGAGGGTTTTCTGGCTTTTGAAAGAAAATCGAGGACAAAATGTAATTCTTCCGAAACACCTTCATTACTTTTTTGCTCTTTCGGTTGCTCCTATTCGCATTGAAATAGGTAAAGTTGTATAAACTTGTGGTCAGTAAAAGAAATTCCATAGGTTAGCATTACATTCATGAAATCAAAATGACCAGAAGATGAGAGACTTAATTTTGCAAAGTATTATAAATTTCTCTACTGAGGCTGGCAATTTCCAGCTACTCGAGAGTTAGTGTAGGAGTGAATTTTACGTAAGATTGACTGGAATTATTTTTGAGTAGCGTTAAATACAAAAAGAACATTAAAAAGAAGCTAATGACGTGTGTGTGTGGTGTGTTCGTGGGTGCATGCGTGCGTTTGTGTTAATGATTGAGTTGATCTGCATAATTAAGAAATAGTTAAAATTTATAAAAAATTAAGTCATCATGTATTTTCCCTTTGGTAATTATATTTATTCTGTTAGCAAAATTATTTTCAAGCAATTTGATATAGTGGACATTGAATGGTTTCTATGTATTCTAATATGTATTTGAAGTAATGCTGAGATAGCAAATGAGTTAAAATTAACTGAGTTTAAATATGTTTTTAATATAAACCTACATTGGAAAAAATATTGATATCTCCTGGGTTATTGATATCAAAATATTGATATCAATAATATTTTGATATAAAAAAAAATATTGATATCAACAATTATCAGTGACAGTAAATGTCTTGAATAATCTTCAGACTATTGTATTTTACTATCCATTAAGGTTAGTAATGGCTAAAGGAGACAATACTACGTGTGAGTTACAAAATTGCATTTTTTCATGACATCGATAATGTCGTTTATGATGTTCTCTTTTTCTTATGATGAAAAAGATGTCAAAGAGAGAGAAGTAATAGTTAAATATCGTATATTAGGAAATAATTATATTTATAAATTCAATTCCATACTTAAGAAGGAATTACTTATTATTTAAATGCTGCACATTATATTAGAAGAAAAAACAAAATACATTGCATTCATAAAGAATTTTAGTATGTGTCTTAATAATAGACCTAGAAGAACCTTAAGAAGGAAGATAATTACATATACTACAGAATTGAAATTTATCTGAACAGTATAATGGTCTCCTATGTAGGCAAACTGTAGCAAGTATCACAAACACTGGAGAGAATATTGACTTCACGTTAAGAAATGGTTCAGATATCCATGGTTCTTTTTCATTTTATAAATACTCTGTAGTGGTGATTAGGAAATAGGAGAATTCAAGAAAAAAAAGGGAGGAGTATGTACAATCAAAAGTTGTAGACACAAAAAATGTTTAAGAAGTATAGCTACAAATTGGTTAGTTTTTGACGGTATTTGAGCGAATTTGAACAGAGAATTAAAAGTTGACAGTTTATGTCAACTTGTACAGTGGCTAGTTTCAATAGCAAAAGGTGATGTTTCGTTTCTAATCTTTTTAAGTCAAAGTATAAATAATTACTTTCCTCAAACTTATATATTACATTAAATAAGAAATATTTCCAGAATTATAAAGTGATCAAAGAGAATTTCATTAAAAACGTGTAACTTACTTAAAATAAGCACAAAGAGAAAGATTATTTTCCGAAGTCTAAGCAGGGAGTTTACTCATGGCCTTATTGTATACTCATTATACTATTGAATATGCAAAATATAAAAAAATGTATTTTGAGTTACTTCTGTTTAATAACATTAAATTAGGTGTACAAGCAATATAATAATTACATTAAAAATTAATTAATAATTATGCTACAATTTTGTAATATAATTAATTGTATTAATAAATAATTAATTTATTAAATTATATTAATTAATTATTAATTATATTTTAATACAATTAATTATATCACAAAAATATATATGAAATGTAAAACAAATTCTTTAGAACCCATAGCAATGGTGTCACTATGTATGATATTACAATTTATACATTTATTTCTGCCGAGAACTTTTTAATAGTTTATCTTTTCTTTTAAGTTACATTATTGAAAGGAAAGATAATTAAGTATTAAAACAACAGTGTTTATACAAATTATTATTTAAAATCTTTCCTAGTTTTAGACGGATAAAATGGAAAGAAAACTAAATTTCTAAATTTGAATTTAAGAAAAGGAGGAGGGTGCAAGCTCTCCTTGTACGCCCTGATATATGTAACTGTTACACATTTTTTAAGAGTATATGAATCTTACGAACACAGAATTTAAACAGAATAAGTTAGACAGAAATCAAGTTTTATTGCAACATGTTCAAAGGAAATAATCAACATTTTCTGCAAACTGTGCAATAATTATACATGTTAACTATTTAGTAGAAAATAATTTTTCATAAAAGTATATATTTAAAGAAATACTTCAATTTTGAACTACACGAAAATTGGGGCAACACATAAACACTTCTAACAACGATGACAAAATTGAATTACGACGGGAATGAAAACACAAACAAAAAAAGATAATTTAATCAAGAAATCTTTAGAAACAAATCTTATTCATTGTAATAAAGCTTTGTATAATCTTAAATATAATGAGCAAAGTCTAGACTTAATTGTAAAGAGATAACCATGGAAATAAATTCATTGATGTTGTAAAATACTTAATTATATTTAGTTTTATTAGCTATAGATCTAATGCTATCTTTAAAAAACTAAGTCTTGCAATTTAACCTTGCACAGACGAAGAGATTTAATTATTAGAAAATGCAAATTTTCATTCAGAGACAGAGATAAAAACAGACGTTTGAAGAAAAAAAAGATTAAAAAACACATTTTAATTATCCTTATTGATATGGAAATTAATTTTGTTTACCTCATGAAATAAATATTTTCGTCTCGTTTTTTTTTTAAATTAGAACTTTCTAAGGATCTTTAAAGTATTTATCATCTTATACGTCTTAAGAAATCTCTTTCAAAATCTAAAGACAAATACATTTTAAAGAATTTCTTTTTACTGAAATTAATTATATTATCTATACGATTATCCGTTGCGAATTTCATACAAAAAGTTTTATTTTTATTAATTCAAATCGAATAATTACAGAAATATTCAAGTGATCTACTTTGATATTTGCACACAAAGTTAATGGAAATATAGAACAGAACTAGCATAACGGTTTGTTACAATTTAAAAAATTGTTATACAGTAAGTAATCGATCAATAGCAAAATATCTTAGCGCTGAAGAAGGCGTATTCTAAAATTGTGCATGCGGGTGATAAACAAATGTTATTTTGCTAACAGACAAAATATATTTCTGGCACTATGATAACAATTAATTATTATTATGACTGAGTGTATTTCCATTGAAAATGAGTTACTCTTGGACAGATATATTGTTATAATGTACTCTCTCACTAAACAAAATTAACGAAGCAATTTTCGTAATGTTTTTTGATTAAAGTCTTCTGCAAGAAATTCTTCTAATTAGCGTTGTAAATGCATTTATAATTAATTGTTAAGTTATTAAATTTGTAAGTATATTTTCATTAATTTAATTTTGATAATGTAGACATTCTTACTATCAGAGTTTCAAATGTGCTCTCATAGAACAATTAATTAATTAATTATTTCATTAACGTCGTTTTTAGAAGCAACTAGAAGGTTATTAGAGCACGGACTCGTAATCTTAAAAATCGGTCATGAGACTAGGATGAAACCTCAGCTGAAAAACTTTAAGCTTCTACATCACGCCAAAGGGAGGACATAGACCTCGACAGAATTAATTCATATCAGTTTTCCTAAAACTGCGGGTCTCTAGCAGCAACAGAACTCTAATCCATGACTTTATTCATGTCCATAGACCACGAGTTCGCCGCTATAACCACTAGGCTACCAAGGCCAAGAACTACAAGAACTTTATTACCAAAATTATCTCTTTGAAAGGAAAAAATAAACAATAAACTTGCTTGAAAATCAAGATATTATTTAGATAAAAAGTTTGTTGACAGTTAAATTTCCAAAAGATTATTAAAAAAACAATCATTTTTATTTTAACTTCCACATACAAACACACAAATTTATGTACGGGTATTTCGAAATTCACGAGGAAGCATTTAAGGAGTAATGCAAAACATCTAAACAAGCCATTTTCCGCACCGTTTATGTATTATACGGCCTTTTCCTGCTTACTGTATGCAGCCATTTTTTCCTGAAACCCAAGGTAGAAACGAAGATGTGCAAGGACATTCGCGCTGTATGGTTTCCATTACATAGCCATCTAGTGGTCCACCGCATGATCTCCGCCTATGTATTGTACGGTGAAAATTGCTAGTTTAGATGTTCTCTTACAAACCTTAAATTTTTACCCAAGAGTTTTGAAACATTCTGCATATGTATATGTAT
>BMAW01000430.1:0-10733 GCA_019974015.1 Nephila pilipes | reverse complement strand
CCTAGTAGTTTGATCGGTTATGGTACAGAGAGTGATAAAAATAAATCATTTAGACCAGTCCTGTCCAACCCAAACGAATTTGCGGGCTGTTTTGGAAACACATTTTATTCCGGCGGACCTCATTATATATATATATATATATATATATATATATACACACACGTGTGTGTGTACGCGAGCGCAAATGATGAATTAGATGCCGATTCAAATTCTCACGTTAAAAACTACTACAACTTTCACCTTTCGAGTCGTAGATCCTCCCGAACCTCATCAGAGAAATCAAGAGCATTCTGCTGTAAATTAAAGGAAATTACATTTTATTGGATTAAATATATTTACACGAAATATAATTGAAAAAAATTGTCATGCAGTTACAACATAACGCAGGTGCTAAATTATTAGAGATCAAAAGACACAGAACAGTCAGTCTATCTGGAACAATACACTTCTGCGTCAAATACATTAGGCTTTCTGTAGAAAGGCCGGCTGCTGCTATTTCGCATATTCTGCCTGTTGCATTCCCTCCTTACTTCTGGTATTGCACACCCTCGTTCTTTAGTAAGTTTGCTGGTTAGTTATACGTTGTGAATCGCCCAATCGCGACAGATGACCCATACGCTTTTTAAAACGATCCTTGCAGCTGTTTCTGAACAAGATCATTGTGATAAAGTTGAGTCAGAAGTGAGATATTCCCATGGTAGTTGGGTATGATACGAACGATTTATGGTGGAATGTTCTTTGGTTCTCTTATGAATAGTAAAAAGTTTAATCTTTATTCAGATGACTCTGCTCTGCGGGCTGGCCAGGCCTAGTTTAGACTTTTTGTTGCGTATTACTATTTTTTTAAAACCATTTCTCAAAAAAAAAATTATGTATCAGTTCCTACGAAAAAGGGTGAACTAGAGCCCAACACCATGTAAAAATAGCTGTAACGCTGTAAATAAAATAAAACACCGAAATTGTGTATTAGAAAACTAAAACAAGATATCTTTTATGCTACACGTTAATAATGTTGAGTTTCTGAATGAAGCTCCATACAATGATAAAATTTATTACCATTAATAAGTTTACCTTCTTATAGAGCATACTTGTGACGCCTCTCTTTCATTTAATTCTGTGCTCATATTTCTAAATTCAGTAGTTATTTAAGTTCTTAATTAAATGATGAGATTTCAGATAAGTAACAACAATCTTTATATATATATATATATATATATATATATATATATATATATCATGCTATGAATAATTAGTAAATGATCTCTCTCTGTCTACTAATTCTGAAATCTAGATTTTAATCAACATTAGAAGTTTAATCTCAAATTTATTCTGGTTCGAGTGCGTATGTGACGATTTTCCTTCAGTATTTAACTCTACAGCCTAGACCTACATTGCAATGTATTAGCCACCAAAGGGACTATTGTTTTAGTTGGATCACTTTTAGCGTACCATATCACTCTTCAATTTTTTATCGTTTGCTTCAATTTTAATTACATTCAGCTTAAATATATTCAATTTAGTAATTTATCATTTGCTTTAATTTTAATTGCATTAGCTAAAATGCATTCAATTTACTAATTTATCGTTTCTTTTAATTTTAATATGGGAAAAGTTTACTATTGACTATTTCTCAATACTTCATCTTTTACTTTAATTTTTATATTTAATTGAATAATTTAATAATAATTATAAAAGAGCGCACCTGAAATGGCCAAATCTGTTCTTTGCAAAACTTTTCATAGAACTTTTGATAATTTTATTAATTTTTTTTTTTTTATCAATACAAGAATTTTCAATCAGGTTAATGTTGAATGTTTGAATTTAATTTTGTAGGAGAAGGAAATATAAAAATGTATGTATTTGGAAAGGTATTTTTATCATCTACACAAGCTCAGAATGTGAATGTGTGTAAGCATGTTAAATACATGTTTTAATCGTTTAAATTTTTATCTAGAGTAATTTATCTTTGGCATCTCCACGACAACTATATAAACAGTCCAAATATTTCACGGTCGAGGTCCCGAACGTACAAAATTAAAGAGCCTTGTTGTATTACGCAAGTTGAATGTCCCACTAAAAAAAATAAAAATTGCCTATTACGTGGCACCCTTAAGGAATGTTAAACCGTTTCTTTAAAAGCAACATGTGTTTGATGTTCTTAATTCATTAATCAATACAGGTGAATGATGTAATATAATTAAAAGATAGCTTTCCTGTCGTGAATTAAGAAAAGCCTTTTTATTATTAGCTTTGTTTAGTTCGCATATATAACAAAAAATCAGTCTTTCCAGTTCACAAAATTTGCATTCGTATTTTAATGCACTTTATTTTATCCTATTATGCTAAAATACTGCATACACGTAAGACAATACAATTTCTACTATGGTATATTCAAGTTGTGACAGACTTATGAGGGAAAGGGACTGGATGCCCGGGCCTTGCACTTAACGTACAATTGAGTTGAAATTTTGAGCATTCGTATAACTCCTGTAATTGCTTTTTATACTTAAAATTTCAAATTAAAAAGAAACAAATATTAACATTTTTTTTAAAATATAGCTTTTGATAGAAAAGTGACTGAAGGTTATAAAAATAGTTCTTAGAAAATGTAATATAATATATAATTTATAAAAGTTTGAGGATGATACCAGAGCAGGCACCTGCTATTACTTGCAAATTGATATATATTTGTATTAGTGTATTCGGAATTACTGTTGCAGTACGAAACACAATTGTTTTGTTAACTTTTTTATGATTTTTTTAAGATTCCATTTAAAGATGTAAAATAAAAATTTAAATTCTTTAATGATGTTTATGAATTCCTATTTTTGCGTAAGCATTTTTAATTATGTGTTCTATTATATCAATTTTTTGTTTCATAAATTTTTAGCGTATAATTTTTTTTCATTAATACTATAAGTATTTAATACTATGCATTTAAATAAATATTTCAACGTGAACATTACAGGAAGTAAGCTTCCGTTAATATTGCAAATAATATCTCTAGAAATATTTACTTATAGAAATGAATGTCGAGACATATTCTTTATCCCTACATTGCCACTCTGATTTATTTGAGTGAAATTGTTCGAGAAATCAGTACTAAAAGTTTGTTTTTACAGTGATTTGAATTTTTAAATTTAAACCTTTTGCATTGTATGTACCTAAAAATTTTATGTGTTTAATGTCCATGTATATGAGTGCAAAGTGCAGTCTAAAGCTTTTAGTTCTCCAGTGTATCCGCAGACACAAAGGAGGGAGGAATGCAGAGAGAAATAAACAAAAATACAATCCATTAGTGTTTCAAACAGTGAATTTCTTGAGTGCTTCATATTATTGTGCGGTAGTTATTGTACTATTTCTTTTATGTGTTTATTTTATCTAAGTTTTAATTGATAATAAGTACACTAATGTAATTTTTCAATATTTGTTATTGTATTATCTGATATTAAATTTAATATTTTAAAACTGTTATTGTGTTATTTTTAATATGTGAAGCAGCAGAGCTATGATTGAACTTAAATTAAAATTAAATATAAATTCAATTAAAATTAAATATAAATTCAATTAAAATTAAATATAAATTCAATTAAAATTAAATATAAATTCAATTAAAATTAAATATAAATTCAATTAAAATTAAATATAAATTCAGTTAAAAGTAATATCTGCTTGCAGATACTGAAAAAATGTAACCATATGACACATTTCTTTACAGGCTAAAACAGGTCTTAAAAATGAAGATGTGTATTTAATTGGTCATAGTCTTGGAACTCACGTAGCTGGAATGGTTGGCCAGAAATTCAAGGTTCATAGAATAACAGGTATCTTTTAAAATACATTTAAAATAAATTTATTTTTCATAGTAAGAATACATTAAAATAATGCATATTAATCTAAATAAAGAGTTTGTGGGAAATAATGAAATAACAATAATAGATAAATAAGTTTAAAATAATGTAAATCTGTAGCTACTACCTCAGGATTTTTTTTATTTAGTTGTAGCATTTATCTATATTTACAAGGCTTGATTGAAATTTATTGCTTCAATTACCATAACATATTTATTTTTTATGCCATTTTCACAATCATTGCCACACTTCAAGTTACATGCATCCTTTGTATAATGTACTGTTCCTCTTTCGATATAGTACCACGAAATTGTTGCTGAAACGAGTGACTCGTCGGGCAAATCAACCGCATAAAAATTCCGATGATTGTTATCGACAACAAGCTTTAATGGTAGCTTTCATGTCATCTTAGAAACGAAAAAAGATGTCTCTTAAGGTTCTCTTTTATATTTGAAAAATGGTTAAAGTGGACACGTGCAATTTTGCATGCAATGACGCCTTGCTGTTTCAATCTCCTTTCCATGTTGGTCGCCAATTTCTTTAGTTCTCAGTACACTAACGGCACCTGTGAACAAAGGAAACAAATATGACAATTATAAGATGGAAGGAAGCAAATCAAAGAGAGGAGAGATAAATTTGTTGGTTAGTTGGTTTTAGTAACGTCGCACTAAAAGTAACACGATAGCTATTGGCGACGGATCTCGTAATTTTGAGCCTCGTTCAAATGAAGAGGAGAATACCTGAGCTGGCACCTTCCTCTTTTAACTTCCACTCCACACCTATGGTAGGGCTTTGAATCCCGACAGATTTAAAGTATATCAGGTCCGTCTACACAGAGGATTTTTAGTGGCATCAAGGCTCGAACCCACGACTCGACGAAAACCGCTGTCTACGAGTCCACGACCATGACCAATAGGCTACCACGGCCACGCGAATAGATAAAGATGTTAGGGGTCGAAGTGAAATGTTTGTCCAGTCATTGTGTTTTGGGAAATATCGATTTCAAATTCCCATCAAATGCTTCTGGTCATTGAGCTAACCACTGTACCTCGAGCATGACAATTTCAGTTCTTTCTCCCTTCAATTTGATCCACCCCTTCTCCTAGAGGTCTTCCCCAGCAGAAAGCTGTAGGAATATTAAGATTAGTGCGGGAGAAAAGATTGCTCAGAAACTTCCTGGACTTCCAACACCTTAAAAGCTTCCCTTATAAACGAAGATTTAAAAAGAACAGCGAGAGATATTTCTCAGGGAAAGAAAGAAATGTAACATAAACTATTTCGTTTCTTTTGTCACTATTTTTGGTGATGAAAAGATTAACTTTGTTCATTAGTTTGACATAAATAAAAGCTCCCCCTTCATAAAATTAGATTTAAAAAGAAAAATAATTTCCTAGGAAAAAAGAAAATATGACATACACTATTTCGTTTCCTTTTCCTTTCCGTTATACTTAAAGCAAAATAGCGAGAGAAAAAATTCGTTTTGATCATTAGTTTTAAGCATAAAAAAATCTTAGTATTTTTTTTGCGAATATACTTTTATTGGAGATTTTACATAGGAAACACTCATGACTTTCAGGTACAACAAAATTTTGAAAATCGTGTAATAACTAAAAAAACCATGGTCATTGAGGCATTATTTTTTAATCAAGCCTGATATATATTTAACACTAAAAACACTCAAATTTTTTTCTACTTTAACCGTTTGATATTTAATAACGCGCACATTTTTAACAGGACATTTTTCAATTAAAATGCTTTACTTTGACTTTCAAGTCTTTTAGATTTTTTAGCAATTAACTTGAGACTTTCTGATTCTAAGAGCTTACTTAATTCTTAAAAATAATTTAAATAACTTTAAATGTTAACCGTCTGGAATGCGATTCAAGTGCTTAAAAACTTTTGAACTTGCTTGAAAAATGTGGGATAACACTACAAAAGAACTTAAATTTCAGATTCTCCTTATATTCATATTTCAGTTTATTGTTCTTTATATTTCTCCAATATGCTATTATATTTGATGATATATAATGTACTGCATATTCTTACTTGAAATTTTAATAAATCTTAATAAGTGGTCTGCAACAAAATTACTAAATGAACATAATTCAAGTGAAGAATACTTGAAGTTTATGAGGAGAATGTTGGTGCCCAACATAACCTATAGAAAAGGAATTACCAAAACTTATTAAGAAATCAATATTTAGAGTATTATTGAAACAAGTTCACAAAAAATGTATCCTAACACAAGTACAAAACAACTCATTTATTTATTTTAATCAAAGTTGTTAACGCATTTTTTAATTTTAAGATAAGAAATAATTATTTTTTGATAGAGCTGTACTCCGAAGTATTCTGAATTATAAAATTTAAATAAAAATTATTTATTTAATACAAAAAAATCTATATCATATTTTATTGAAGACCTAGAAGGATTTTAATATTGATTGAAGACTCTTTCTGGGAATTGCTCATAAATTCTATCGGTATATTTATTTGTATTCAGAATCGAATTATGTGATCAGAGATGTGCGATTGATCAATTCCCTATGTACTAGAATTTCCTTAAAAATTATTCGACTCTTACAAGGAGTAAAAACTATTATTTTTAAAAAGCATTTTAATTTTGTTTTAATATTTTTTAAAAAAACTAATTCTTCTGATCTACCAAAAAGGAGATTTTATCTAATTGTATTTTAATGCTGTTTTTATTGTAGCTTTAGATCCAGCAGGGGTCATTTACACCAAAAAAACTCCAATCGATGAAAGATTGGATAAAAGTGATGCCGATGTTGTAGATGCCATCCATACCAACGGAGGAACAGGCCTACCCTACCGTAAGTTCTACCATTAAATGCATATACATTTCATAAAATGTAAAATTTAATTCATATAATTTGAAATAAAAATGTGTCGCTTGGCATTGTGATATGGCCAGCTCTTAGCAAAGATATTCATTGATATGGAGCGTGTACTAACACAAATGGAGTTGTTGATAAATTTTCAGAAGAACGAAGGTATTCACTAGGGAGACGCACGCAGTGTTATACCACAAATTAATTCGGAGGGTAAAGCTTTAAGATTTTCGCAGATTGCAAGCTTTAAATATTGTAGTACGAGCGGCCCAGATAGTTTTAGCTTCGATCAGCCCCACTACACAGAAAATCTTTAGCATAAGGACTCGAATCCACAACTCGATGGAAAAAACACAAGCCACGAGTTTGCGACCATGACCACTAGGTTACAACTAATTAGTGGTCACGATCAGGTACTTTTAGTGACACCACCAGAGTGCTCTCCTTCAGTGTGTTAAGTACATTTTCAGCCTATAATTAGGTTTTCTTTATAGACATTGAACTGGGAGCAAGTATACAAGATGTGGGTATTAAATAAAGATGCTGATGCTGTAAAACATTTTATGTTAATTTCATACGTATTGATTTATTATCATTTTCCATATACACACCTCCTCTATCCCTACTGCGCTCCACGTGGATCTTCCATTGTGCAAAACAGCGCTGGAAGTCTTCATCAGTCAGCTCCTTCAGGACGCGTCGTGCTACTTTCTCTTTCACAGCTTCAACGACGCAAGTCTCGCTTCTCTTAATGCATGTTTCATCTTAGGAAACAGATAGAAGTCGTATGGCCCAAGATCCGGCGAATGAGGCGGAGGGTCTAACACTGAGATGCTGTACTTGGCTAGAAATCTCTTGACTGACAATGTGGAATGAGCCGGAAGTTCTTTTGGTGGAAAAATTTGCCTTATGAATTCGTTATCAATTCCTATAATCTCAGCAATCGCATGAATATTTAACCGACGGTCAGATCGAACCAGATTACCATTGTTTGGGATAATGTAATCTGTCTTTGACGTGGTAGGGAGAATCTTGAGTGAATCTTCCTGAATGTCTTCACAACCATCTTAAAAACGCTTAAACAGTATCCTAAACACATGCACTCGATAAACATTCAATGCAATGCACTTCTTTCAATAAATTGTGAGTTTCAGTAGCGAGTTTCTAGGTTTCATATGAGATTCTCCAACAGTTCGTTACTCCGGAAAAACAAAAACAAAACAAAATAACTCTAATGCGAACGAAGGCTACAAGTATACGGATTTGTTTACAGAAAAAAAGGGCATTGTATGAGATGATTTCGCGATAAACATCTGTCGGTCGCTAGAGTTTGGCGTATGCGGACTTCTTCCGTAGCAGCGTCAGTCTCATTATTTAATAGCCACACTTCGCATTCAACTGTTTTATGTTGCCATTTTTGTTCCAAATTGGAAAGAAAAGGCTTTTGCCATCTTTTCTGACACAAATGGAGCTTTAGGTACATTTCCATAAGACTGAAGAAACAAAGAGACACCACAAATTAATTCGGTGAATACAGCTTGCAGATCTTCGCAAACGGCAGACCTTACAGATAGTTGTGCAAGTGATAAGGATTCACTTCGGTGAAGTGTATCAAGAGCATTTTAAAGATATATATATATATCCTCCTACCATCTCTTTAGCTGGAGTATGGTTAGCGATGGAATCTTGTAAGAAATGGATTATTGATGCTACTTACCTCGCATTTCCTGCGTTAAGTTTTCCTCTTTTTTCGACAATTAATATGCATCTGCTCCCTATCAAATGGCTCAATTACTTTCACTTAACTTGCATAGTTCTAAAAACACAAGAGGAAGTTTAAAATGAAACGAAATTGAATTAAAAAAGCAATGCATTGATTCTCTGAATTGATTGACATCTCATGTCAAGCATATTAAAAGCAGTCGTCACCACATTGTACGATAAATTGCAGGCAGAATTTAAATGAATGAAAGTATATTTTCGATTAATTTTTAGGCATTGAGTTATAATGTTTCAGAGTATTATATAAATTGAATTGCCGAGTTGAATTTCATTATATTCAACTCTCATGAGAATAATTTATTGCATGGATAAATATTTTATTACATTGTTTTTACCTATAGGTAGCTGTCTTTTTAATGTGTGAACATGTCTGCAGCCTTATGTTGAAGTTGACAACGCGAACGATATTTACTTCTCACATTAAATATCTGTCTAACTGAATATAGCATTAGCTCCACTTTTGTAAACGACGTATTTTGGTACAGAAAATAGTTGTGTAATCAGAATATAGATGTGTAACTAATTTTACGAACAACAAATATTTAACATGTGCATTTAATCAGAAATTAAATGATTCATCTGCTCAATAAATTCATCACTTAGAGCTGATAGTCTACATCAGGGGTTGCCAACCTTGTAGTGGTAGTGTGCCAAGCCATTCAACCAGTATAATTTAGGATGCCACACTATAGGGAAAAATTTGAACAATTCGATTCCCGCGGCAATGCATCCAGAGTTAGGAAATAGACATCAAGAAGATTTATAGTTTTATTATATAATAATAACGCATCATTTAAATAAATTTATTAACACAAATATATAAACGCCATAAAATATAATCGGCGAGACTAATCTAACTAAAGGAGAGAAAATGCGTGAAGAGCAGAGTGGAGAGACAGGGCGATTTATCTTTATTTGATAACTTAGCGTACAGTTGGCACGCGTGCCATAGTTCCGACACGTGATCTACATAGTATGTATATTCGGATGTTCTGTTCGGTATATTTGTTCTGGTAACCCTGCTTTGAAAACGACTGTTAAAATCCCTTAATAAATAATTTGTGAAAGGGAGCTGCGATCTTCTTTTCAAATGTATTTTTTTTTTATGAAGAGACAGAAAAATTCTAAGATAATAGGGATTTTTGGCTAGGGGAAACAGAGATTTTTGTCAGGAAGAATCCGAGATCAGCATATAATCGGTAAATACGAGTAGTAATGCTAATATGTTAGAATAATAAGAAAAGGAATAAATTTGACTTTTCTTGACGCAACAGGACTTCCATAAGCTTTTAAAGAAATTTAAGCATTATCATAATTTTCTAATTAATTGTGTTTTTTTATTAGTTTATTTTCTAAATTGTATCACTAGCTTACAATTTTTGCAATAGTATTTTTTTTTCCTTATAAATTAAGGGGGCCGCGGTAGCCTAGTGGTCAAGGTCGTGGATAGCGGCTGGCGGTTTTCGTTCAGTCGCGGGTTCGATCCTTGGCCACCAAAGACCTGCCGTGTAGCCGGGGCTGATGCACGTTAAATCTGTTCGGGGCCCAAAGTCCTCCCGTTGGCGTGGTGTGGATGTTAGGAGAGGGGGGTGCCAGCTCAGGTGTCGTCCTCGTCACTTGACCGTGGTTCAAAATTACGAGGTCCGTCGCCTATAGCCCTCGTGTTGCTTCTAGTGCGACGTTAATAAAAAAACTAATCTTATAAATTAAAAAAAAAATCAAAAACATTTCTAAAAGCTGCATTTCAACTTTAATTTTTAGAAAGATTGTTTTCATTACCATACAAAATTGGAGGGGGAAATGGATGCATATGAATTTATTACAAAAAATAAATAATACTTATTACTATTATTTTTCATTGATTCTATAAGAGAAAAAGGTATTAAAAGTTATTAGGCCGTAAAAAAGAGCTTCATGAAAGTTATAGCTTTAAATTGTTCATTGCTTGAAACATAAATTCACATTTGTAACCAGTAGTAACACAAAATCTTATATCATTATCTTTTTAAACAATGTAATTAGTTTGCATATAAAATTTAAATTTCCTGTATTTATATTTTCATTAAAGTAATTATTACTTTATACAAGTGCTTCTATATATTACGTACAAATGCTTACAATAAATCCTAAATTGTCAACAATGCACTCTGGTTTGTGCAAAAAAGTAAGAAGTACTCGAACTCATCTTGCTCATAAATTTGAAATATGAAATAACAGAGAAAAATATTACTGGAGAGTTGGTACTGCA
>BMAW01000429.1:0-11582 GCA_019974015.1 Nephila pilipes | reverse complement strand
TATATATATATATATATATATATATATATGTTCAAGTGTTATAAAATATTATTCAATTCTTCCTTCATCTTTTATTCAGGTGACTGACAGATGTTGTCAGATGCTCCAGCTGAACAATTTCTGATAACAAACCAACAGTGGAAAAGAAAGAAAAGGGGAAAAAAATATTCTCTCAAGAATTTTCATACTGACTTCTATTTAATAAATACAATTTTATTTTAAATAACTTATGCATTTAATATATTTAAATATTATAATTAAGAAAATATACTATTTATTATAATTTTTACTGTTAATTATTATTAACGTATTATTTTGCAATATGATGATAGTTCGGAATATTACCACCGAGGAGTTTCAATTGGGATTTTGAAATACTGAAATTCGAAGGAAGGGGGGGGGGGGAGCTGATAAGTTCAGAAGAAATATTTATTGATTTTCAATCAATCGAAATTACAATAACTAAAAAATTACAAGTCTAAAAATTTAAAAAAATAACATTTTCGGAATGGGCATAAAACTTTCAAAATAACTTCACTCTACTTAAATATACTTGCTTTAGTGTTATTTAAATGATGATTAGAATATAATTTTATTTTAATATTGTTTGAAGGAATGTAGTTTTTACTTTTAATATTATTTGTTTTGGAATTGTTAAATATTGCCTTTTCAAGCGATTTTTTAAAAAAGAATTATGAATTCTGACCTTATTCTGAATAACTACTCGTACGGTATTGCAAAATTTTAGAACAGCAAACCTACACTGAACGAAATTAGAATTAAAATAGAGCTCTTTTTATTTATTTAAATATTTTATTTGAGAGGTAAAATAAAAAAAAAAAGTCTAAGCTTCAGGTAAACCGAACTATCAAACAGAAGATACGATACGCAAGTTGAAATTGAATAATTTGTGAAGTCAGTGTTATTACCCTGAGTCAAAATTGTCTGGGTCAGGAGTATTCAACCTTTTAAACCTTGGAGAACCCTTTCAGCTTACCATTTTCTTGAAGGAACCACTTGACCAAGGAGAAGAAAAAATAGGATATCAAAGCTTTACCCTACTCAAATTCACAAAATTATTATTGCATCTCTATTTTATCACAATAAAAACATCTTAATAAGGCAATGAATAGTACGCTACCTCATGGGATTATTTTTGGTTAGTTTTCTAAAATATATTCAATGAATAATGAACTAAAGCAACAATATTTTTAAATCATAGCAAATTAATAAAAAAAAAAATGTAATGAATTGGCAGTGATTGTCTTTAATTGCAAAGTACTTTTACGTCTGGAATAATTATTGAAATCACCAACCTAATTCATCTTCAGCTTCCAATCTGTTTCTGTGTTCAGGTTTCTTGGTAGAATAAAGAAAAAAACATTTTCGCATACATAGGTTGAAACATATATCAACAGATTTTTCAAAGCTCTTTTGGCTTTTCTCTCCATTCTTTTCTATATCAATCCAAAAATGCATAATATCAACATGACTAAATTTTAGTTTCATTTGAGTGTCGGTCGATATATCTTTTTTTTTTTCTCTCTTTCTTTTATTGGAAGTTCGGAGGTGTCACGATCTTGAGAGGGATTTTGGATTCAAGATCATTTTTCTTTTTCAACAGAGAAATATTTAAGGAATGTTTTTTGCTGATCTGATAAACGTTGGACCAAACTAATTTTTTCATTTTTATCGGGATTAGTGTTTCCGTCTACTAAAATATTATGCAAATTAGGAAAGCATCCAGTATTATCTTTCAAAATGCAAGCTACCCGAAATTTCAATTTTAAATGGGTGGCGTAAATTTTACTTTATGCCTTGAAAATAGTAAAATAAGAGGCTTATCATAGTTTCAGGGGATGCAAGAGTTTTGCGGAATCCATGTTGAAAACCTCTGGTCCAGGTGAAACCCTCTATTCTTCAAACGGAAATCTTGCAAAATTCTCCAATCACTCTCTCCTCTAAACTGCATCCAAGAACGCTATTATATACTAAACCTACAAAATGCAGTCTACTGCTCTTTTCATATTTGCATGAATAACTCCTGAATATGAGCCCTCATTGAAAGAAGTAATATCGATGGAGAAGAGTAATATAAATTACAGAATGATACAAATTTAAAACAAGAAAAGAAAATTTCCCACACTGAATAATTCTTTCAAAAAAATCGACTGAAAGCTTCTTTTTAACGAGCTTAATTACTTCTCATATTATCATTTTCCATTTTCGCAGTTAGATTCGCTAGTTGCTAGGAATCACGGGAACCGCAATTGGACCTGTTTTAATGTGACATCCACTGCTTTCCCCCTTCACCTAACACATTGGGACTTTAATATGATGTTGTTTGAATTGAAAATCTCTTCCAATGAATGGAACGTGATTTATGTGATTAGAATGGAATAATTGAAGTATTGTGAATAGAATTGAGGAACTGCATTTATAAACACCGAAGAATTTAATAAGAGGTTGGTTAATTGGTGGTAGAGATAGAAGTTATCAATATGGAACATCTGTATCATGCCTGCACTGAGTAAGGAGCTTTAGGCGTGAACATACAGAGAATTTACAAAGGATTAAGGATTCGAGTCCTCATCTAATACACCACTAAGAACTGGAATCGATTGTTTCAGTTCACAAAAGTAATCTTTACAGAATTAATCTTCAAGATCAGACGCGTATAGAGGCTTATTCCACAAATAAAGTAAATTAGGGATTGACTTTTGAATAACCAAAGATCAGAATAAAAGTAATTTTATTTCATTCATTGCCCAACTATATTAATTTGGGACCGTATCATTTAATGACACTTACATATTTAGAATGAAATGAGATAGTGAGTGATGAGGCTTTTTATTGACGTCGCACTGAAAAGCAACACGAGTGATATTGGCAACGGACCTTGTAATTTTGAACCTCGATCAAGTAACGAAGACGATACCTGACCTGGCACTTCCATATCTAAACTTCCACACCATGCCAAAGAGAGGACTCGAAGCCTCGACAAATGTAACGTGGATTAGTTCTGCCACATAGCGGATCTTTAGTGGCATCAGGGCTCGAGCCCACGGCTCGATGAAAACTGCAGGTCACGAGTTCACCTAGGCTACTGCGGTCACAGAGTGGAAGGAGAAGAAACTAATTCTTTACGCTATAACTGGTTTCTGTCGTATTTTTATTGAATGCACAAAAATTATCATAAAGTGGGTGGCGTCTTTGAAACGGAGATCATTTCGAGAAGGAATTTGTGGCATTTATTTTACTAATAAAAAAAATTAAGATATAGCTCAAAGATATGAATTTATTAATTTTTAAATGAATATTCAAAATTTTAAAGAGTTTACACAGTAATTCATATACACAAATACGAAAATATCATCCTTGTATTCCCTACATAGAAGAAGAAAAAAAAAAGATATCCGTAACATTGTACAACTTTTCACTCTTCTTAGAGGCGAGACCGAACTTAAACTTGAAGGATGGACGAAAATACTTCTGGGACTGTCAAAAACGAACGCACCGTGCCTGTAAATTGTTCACTGTCCGTGGTTCTTTGTTCTGCAACTCGACATCTCGACTGTGGATCTGTCATTCATCTCTTCGCTGGTGAATGAACAGCCTCGCTGTCGAACAGACTTCAGGGTGAGGAAAAGTGGCTAGAAATAAACTATACATCATTCCGCTATTGTTTTGAAGAGTAGCTCAAAGAGACTTGACTAATTAGTTGATGGGAATCTATTTAAAAGATTAATATTTCCCGATGTTGCAGTCAATCTCGAGCTCTGCGGTGCGCTTGAAAAAGGAAGAATGCGTAAACTAGGAGTCGGCAACCTTGTTCGCCAGCAAGAACGCATAATTTATTTAATTACATTTTGGGGGAGAGGAATGTAATCTAATTAATGAGTTCAGTCTTTAGTTGCAATATAGTAAAAAAAAAAATAATAAACGAAATAGCTATTTTTTTTAAAAAAAATGTGAAATAATAATAAATGTCAAATAAAAAGATAAAGTATAATGTTATAAGAAATGTGCGACAAAACACAGACATCAATACAAAGGTGGTTACAAACGTATCCTTGTTAGAAATAATGGGAAATGAAATATAAGGAATGGGATTACTCGATGTATTTCTGTTCATTTATCGGTTTTCTTTTTCGTTAGAAGTCCATGAGCATGACACCCTTCGATTTCTTAAAATCGTCACCATAACCTTTTCATCTAATGAGACTGTCTTAGCTTTCTTTGGACTAGATTCTCGAGAAGCAACCCATTCTTTTGATCGTTGTTTGAATTCAATGAAAATGAAGATTCCAGGTCCCATTGACTGTGACAATTCGACGAAATTAAAATAGACCTACGAATCAGTGTCCAAATTATTTCGGCGCCATTAACACATGGAAGTACATTAAGGTAATATCAACTTGCCACAGAAACGCCATCCGTCGTAAAAAAAAACAGAAATGCTTTGAGCTATTCTTGTTACATACATAAAATGTTGCATTGTCACACATATCAATGAAAATAAAATTCACTATTGTTAGAGGGTATCGTAATAATTTAAAAAATACTAAGAAATAACCGAGATATCTGGATGAAATTTATCCTGTATATTTATTAATTCTAATGCTCATAATGTTGTAAATTATAGCTATTCATGAGGAAGTTTGAGGAAGCTGTAGATAAATGTAACCCGCAAAATCATAAAGTTTTAACTATTAATAAAAATAATAGATATAGAAGTTTAATTTTTATTAGTTATTCTGAAAACTTCACTACAAATTTGCTATTCAGAGTCACATAATTCTCCCAGCGTTTTTTCATCTTTCGAAGGCCATCATTGCAGAACTCGGCAGATTGAAGTAGTGAATATACTTTTTGGGGTACATAACCCTCACGGGCTTTAATCCCCAGTAAAATGGCTATTAATAGGAGGTGAGACTGAACTATGGTTTTACACTTGCCCAGGAGTTAGGTTTTAAAATATAAAACTTAATTAAGTTACGGAACAATAACTTTTGAAAATTACATTTAAGTTACAATTATAATATCTATAATGAAAGAATTAAGTATATATAAATAGTTACCGCTAGTTAATAAAACTAGTGGTGTTGAGTTTGATCAATGAAAAGTAGGCAGATTGAACCATCTACTCCATCCAGCGAGTTACCTCAATTAAGGGCTTTCTGAAACCAAACAAATCACCACGAATAGCAATAATTTGTAGCATTATGTACGCAATAATCAATTAATATGTAGACTGAATTTTATCTGGATATCCCCTGCTATATTTCTTAGTAATAATTACTTTACGATAACCCTACGTATATTTCTACAATACAAAAAGATCGATAGAAGCTTTGCTTAGAACATACATCATTATGAGAGATACAATTAAAATGGATCAGTTGGAAATACAATAGCATATTGACTATAAGTAGTTGAAGAATTATTTGAAAAATAGTAAAGAATAGAAAGAACAACAATCGAGAAAGCATGTTTCAGATAGGGAGCATCCATATTGAGTCAAGGGTGTACTGGCACTTGGTGGCATCTCAATGCTGATTGATCCTTGACGCAGAAAACATTTTTCTGAAGTCTGTAATGTCAAGTGATCAAAATTTTACATTTAAACAAGAAGTGTAAAATTACCTTTTGGTTACATTCAAAAGTAATTTATAATGCAATGACAATTATACGAATACAAAATGGAAACCTAGTAATAATTTTTAACCAATTATATTTACATAGAATTATTGACAAAAAAAAAATGTTGGTTATACATATTTTAATTATTTCAATATTTATTATATATTTTAATACACATATAATAAACGTAAATATAAGCTGAAATAATTCATGAGCGAATAATTTGTATTAAAATGTAATTCATGTAGCATTAGAATGATCGTTCTACGTCTGTAGTTAAGTCAAATGGGAATGAAGCAATGACGTAGCGACGGGGAAGGGATATGTAGCTTGTAAGCCCCCCTCCCCATAAGGATTGCTGTATACTGAAATTTCAGAAAAAAATTAATATTAGAAATCCCTTATTTCACCTAAACATTCGTTTTACCTAAAAAATAAACCTTAAAATTTGAAATTAATATTGACATACCGAGTTGAAGTAGGAGAGACCCTCGCACTATGAAAAATTTCTCGCTACGCTTTTGGAAATAGCTTTTTCGATAAATAGCTTTCATCGAAAATAACTAAAAATGCGTGAAAGTAAAAAAAATAAATTAATTCAGCCATTCTAGGATTCACAAATTTTAGAAGTAAAAAAAAAAGAAGCATTCACGTAAAAATAATCTACCATTAAATTGGAGGGGAAAAAAAAGTTTTCTTTTTTGTTCGCATTTTCATTAGTGTTATCATCACTCGCTTCCTTTTGTCTCTATAGCGAGAGAGGTTTAAAAATACCTTTACAACGATGATTGAGTCTCGTTTGTTTAACACCTTTTCCAAAATGATTAACGACATCGGCGATACTAATGACTCCAGAGACAATGGTTTGATTTGGACGAAGCTATCAATCAATTCCTCTAATTCTTCGCAGGGGAGCAGTATTACATTTTTAAAAGTCATATATTTTAATTATTCCTCTTTTTAAAGCCATCTTCATTGTTAGAAAAATAATGAATAAAAAACAATAAAATATGAGTGTTAGTAACATTAATATATGACTTCTGAGCAAACTTGACGCGCCTTTGAACAAATTTTACAGAAAAACTGATCACATTAAGTAATTAATGAGTGATATACTGCATTTTAGATGAATTTCATCGTAATTCGTATTTATTATTCCATTATAATTCCGATTTGACCGAAATTACCTAGTGTCGGACATTCCTTCTTGCCAACTATTTTTAACTTTCTTTCCAATTTTTTTCAAACGTCTAGATTAAAAGTACACTTTGTTTGGCGCAGCACGGCTACATCTAGCACTTGCGCCATTAAATTCCACCATCACTCACTACTCTTTATTAACATCAGTACTGAGTAAACGCAAGGGCTATTGGCGACGGACCTTGGAATGTTGATCCAAGATCAAATGACGAGGAGGACACCTGATCTGATAATTCACTCTCCTAACTTCTGCATCACAACGCATGAGAACTTAAAAACCCGATTGAAATAGATCCGGTTGATTTAAAGACCCATTATTCGGCCTGTCAGATGAATGACAACTCCTCTCCAGTAAAACGCTACTTGCAATGATAGGAATAAAAACATTTAATAATTGACACAGGAGGGAATTTCCTTTCCTGTGCGCAGCACATGTCAGCTCACACGCAGAAAGGCAGTTCGTAGTGAATATATCTGCGCTGGAGCACCTAACCGGATTTGGGTCTTCATCTCCATATCTTGAAGTTAAGCCTGATAATATCAATGCCCATGTTTAAATTGGATGCTTAATTAGAATTAAAATATTTAAATGAAAATAGTAATTAAATAATTAAATTAAAATAAAGTTAATAAATAATAAATTAAAAGTTACATGAAATTAAATTTAACGAAGCTAGCATAAAGAATCTTGATACCAGCAGTTCATACCAGCCCAAGCCAGCACATCAACAGATTTTCGACGAAAACGAAATCAGAATTCGAATCCATTAACACAGATGGTCATAAACTCGCAACCATGACAAATGGACGAGTGTGGTTGGATAATTTCTATTCTACGTTAGGTTCCCAACTATCCCGAGTTAAGAAGAGTATCCAAAATTTAAAAATAACAATAATAAATTATTATAAGACCAGTTATATCCAAATGGGATGAAAAATTGTTATAGACTTAACAATACTTTAAAATATTTTTTAAAAGCTTTGTTGACATGTAAACTTGCTTCATAATATATAATAGGATCATTAGTCAAATTCCGCTTAGATGATGTAGATTTCCGTACGTCTCATTAGTCAAATACCGTAGTAATAATCTTCGAAATATTCATTTTTAAAATCAATTCTCAAAAGAATTAAGCTTTAAAATATAAATTCTCTTTAAATACTAATATGAGAGGATATTGTAAATTTTCAGTTATCACTGAGAAATAACCGAGATATGTGGATAAAATTTATTATACATATTAATTTATCCTTACGTACATAATGCTGCAAATTCATTAATGTTGGTCCAGGAAGCCGTACATTGAAGTAAACCACAGCAGTATAGAGAGAGAAGGCAAAAGAATTGAATTTGCTGAGTTATACAATGACGGCCTTCGAAAGGCAAGAAACACAGGAAGAAATATATAACATTGGATGGCGAGAGACAAACTATGTAGCAAAGTCTTAAGAATAGTTTTCTATCTAGGTTATTTTTAGTAACAATTAAAACTTTTCGACACGCACAAAAATAATTACACATTTCCGATACTACGAGTTATTTCGATCTGCGCCTTCCTGGAACCAAACAAATCAGCATTAATAGCTGTAATTTATTATCTGAGTTTTAAATTCTGCGGAATTTTAGATGTGATAACAGATAAGAAAATATGAATAATAACTGAAAACATTTTTATACTTTTTGGTTCCTCTCGAATTAAAGAACACAATGAAATGTAACCTTTTAAATATGTTTTATATTTTCACGAATTTTTCACATGAGCACGAATCGACCTTTATAAAGAACATAAATTTTACTCTTTTTGATGAATTGAAACTTTGCTCCGTCTTCAGCATATTTTTACTTGTTTTGAATGGAAAATATGCAATTGTTCATTATTTTTATGTTTAAGACTTTCTTTTGTGTACAGTTCAGGCAACCAGTCAACTATGTGACAGATATTTTCTTATTCCAGCTTTTAT
Source organism: Nephila pilipes (assembly GCA_019974015.1). Classification (NCBI taxonomy): domain Eukaryota; kingdom Metazoa; phylum Arthropoda; class Arachnida; order Araneae; family Nephilidae; genus Nephila; species Nephila pilipes. The sequence goes on along the minus strand of BMAW01000429.1, from coordinate 2,777 downwards.
TTATTTCTGCATGATGGCACATATTAAAATATTCCTTATTCGCAAAAATGTACTCAAAATTCATTAAATCAAGCATTTTTCCAGATAAATTCATTTTTTCAAAAATTATATTTATTTTACTTAATTAATGTAATTATCACCAAGAAATTATTAATAACTATTCTAATTTATTCAAAAAAAAAACATAAGATACATTCATCGCTTTTACGAAATGTTACAATTTTTTCATAGTATAATTTTATGGTTAAATCCCAACTCCTGCAATTTCCTTCTAATTCCTTACATAATTTTTGTTAACTACCGAAAGCCTGTTTCTCTCTCTCTTTTTTTTTAAAATCATTACTTATTCAATTTATAATTCTCTCTCTCTCTCTCTCTCTCCAAATTTACTTCTTTAATTACTTATTTAATACAATTTCTATACTTCTATTGCATACGTTCCCCCTCTTACAATGCATTTATTTTCATACAATTTCTATACTTCTATTGCATACGTTCCCCCTCTTACAATGCATTTATTTTCATACACAAGTTTCATTTCTTAACTTGCTTACGGTTATATATGATTGAACACGCGTGATACGTAACGCCCTGCGCAACACAGCGTTTTCTTATACGGCGCAACTGCGGACTAGTGAGAAAAAGCTTCTCAGGTATAATCAATTGTTTCTGTTATGTCATCACAAGGACAATAAAGTGTATAACTTTTTACTGTTTTATTCGATTAAGATCGATTTTTCTTTCTATAATTATAAAAGAGAAGTTATTTTATTTATATTTCAAGATAAAATTATTTTTTACTCAGGGATAATAAAAATTACGAGCATTTCAATTTAATTTAGCAAAATAAATTTTTACTCAAAATTGAATAAATCATAATTTAAATTTATTTATTAATTACTTTTTAATTAAATTAGAAATTTGCAATACGGTTTTTATATTATGTATGCTTATGTATGGGGGAAGGGGGTCGTTCGAAATTTTTAAGCATGGGAGAGGGATCGTCAGACTAAAAAGTTTAAGAACCACTGGTCTGGATCAAAACGCAATAAAGTAACTTTACGCGTACTTCTGCTATGTTCACAAACTAAACGTTCAATATATATTTTCTGTAGACATGATTCATACTTGATATGTTTAATACAAAATTGATTATCACTTAATATGTTATTTCCGTTTTTCCTCCATTCTCCAGTCAATCCGTATTTTCGATAAAAAGAAAATAAATAACTAGTATGATATGACATTTTATAAAAATTAGGAGTCTTTTATTACCCAAACACAATTGAAAGATGTGAATTCAAACGAAACAAATATTTTTAGGAATGAATATTCAGCCATGAATCTCACAAAAGATACTTTCGGTTTTCAAATGGTACAGAAATTAAAGTTCACTCTATTTGAACTTATTCAGAGAGAATCTAATGAAAAATATAAGTAATAAAGTTTTCAATTAACACTTGTTTTACAAAATACGGAACAAGTAAATTATTTTATTAACTTGTTTGTATCGCATTTCTTGGATTAATATATCATATTTTTTTCATCCAAAATTATAAAAAAATTAATATCTATGTTGAAGAAATTACAATTCATTAAATAAAAGTTTAAATTACTTTCGAATTAGTGACAAAGCACTCAGGTGTTATTCGAATGCATCGCGAGTTGACAGTTCCTCTGACATGAAAAGGAATCAAAGAGTTTTTAGACCAAAAAATACAGAAATTTCTGATACGGACGTCAGAATGAAACTTGCTTCCTATCAAACCTCAGAAAATCGATAAGAGCAAGGAAACTCTATTTTGCAAAAAAAAGCTACTTTCCACCAAAACAAACGACCGCATCGTGGGAATAGATGTCCAAACAGCCGCTGTTTACAACCATCCTACTCGATCCCCAACAATAGTCCTTCACTTGGGTCAAATTTACGGTCGAAGGGGACTACGTCGTAATAAACAGTTCAGGAACCCCACAGAAAACCTTTATGGGGCGAATAAAAGTAGTATTCCAAAGGCATGGCCACGCTCCATAGATCTTGAATGGAGAAGTTGTCGAACCCTAAGCACCAACCCTGCAGGGGGTGAAATGTTCCAGAGAGGGGTTATCGAATGGATTTATTCCATTTTCCAAAAAGCATTCTTCTGCTCCACAAAGGATACTGATGTGGAAGAAACGCTTTGTAGTCAGAAGAGGCATGTGTTGTTGACTGGAGTTTGAAGTGCTTGACTCTAGAATAGTGTTCCAAGATGTAGAGAATAGTCATTGGATAGAATGGGGTGCATTTGAAGACAATACGGTTCGCTGGGTATATGAAGTAGTTTTCAGAACGTGCGAGAAATGTCGAATGGCAATTTGTTCTCCGAAGATCAATTCAAGTTTCGAGTTTTGTGGGTTCAGTATTCAATACAATTATGAATTTCATTTGTAGTGTTCTATAATAGAATATATTTGATAAGGCGTGTAGAGTGAGAAATTTTTAATGAAGGGGGGGAGGGTCTCCCACATCGACTCATATCTCAAAATTAATTTCATAATTTATTTTCAAGGTGAAAAGAATACGAGTATTTATGTACGAGATTTCGAATATTAATTTTTATCTGAAAAAAATAATAATAATAAATCCAATTTTAAAATTTTAGTGCACAGCAAACCTTTTCAGAGAGGGGGGAGGGAGGTTACACACCCTATATCTCCCTACCCGTCACTACGTCTTTTTTTAAATTCCTACTATTAACTCACACTCTCCCTATATATATATATATATATATATATATATA
>BMAW01000427.1:0-24054 GCA_019974015.1 Nephila pilipes | reverse complement strand
ATATATATATATATATATATATATATATATATATATATATATATATAATGTTTTTTAATTGTAAAAATTCTGGGGTTTACAATCCCTGAGTGTTAACTTTGGTATAAAATATGCATTAACATGCTACTAGGGTCACATAGAAATATTTGAAAAATATATAAATATTTGAGTTTTTAAGATAAAAAATAGTGTTAAGATAATTTTTATGGATCAAAAAGATTCAATAAAAATTTCAAAATAAATTTTTATTTTTTTATATTTATAAGAACCCTGGTAAATATGCTATTTTTGAAAATAGCTATATGCCAGTAAGAAAAATAAATGTGTAATTAATAAAAATGTGATTATTAAAATTAAGAATAGTGATAGAAAATTAACTAATAGAATTAAAGCTTTAAACAAACAAACAAAAAACTGGTTATACAAGGAATATAGTTAAATTACTTCATATATTTTAACTACAAAATTTTATAATGTGCCTATTAAATTACGAACTGTAACTAATGATTTCAATACTTGCATGACTAAATCTGATAAAATATTACAAAAGATTTTACAAAACAATACAGATAAATTTAATTAGACTGTTATCGTTGAAAAGAGTTATGAAATTAATAATCATACTAAAGATAAGAAGAGTTAAAATGTTTAAATTAAGAATTCAAGAGATACTGTGGATTTAATTAAAATTATTTAAATTAAATATTAAAGAATCAAAAATTAATAGTTCTATTTCTTATGAGAAATTTCAATTTTATATTAATTTAGTCTTAAGAGAAAATTATATTGGAAATAAAATGAAAAACAAACTATAAACAAATTAATGGCATATATCTCAAGATGATCTAAGAATAACAGTTTAGCTAATGCATGTTTCCATAACTTATGCATAAATCTTATTAGAAAATAATAATTTCGTGTATTTGGATATATTGACGAAAATGTTATTTTTGAAATCAATTTCAACCCAGAGGTTAAACAATTTTTTTCATAGCAATTTAAGCTTACATATATAGAAACACTTTACGTAATATATTACATAGAAATATCAAATTGTTTAACATACTTTTGTAATATTCAAAATAATTTAAATAAAATTTTATTTTAATGTGTGCTAAAGCTGATTAACAATTTAATTTAAGAAAAAACTAAGATTATAAAAATTGTGAATTTGTTTAGTTGTAAATTTTCTTAATTTGGGAGAAAATATATATTTATATTTTTCAAATAGTAATTTAAAAATATTTCTTATTGATTGAATTTAAACTTAATTATATATTTTTTATTATTTTACATATAAAAATTTAAAATTTAATTTTTTTAAAATTGTGATTGTATTTATTTATTTCATTATAATTTTTTTTTTTGCATTTATTAATTTTTCGAATAACATTATTTCACTAATTTATTGTTTTATTTATATATATATATATATATATATATATATATATATATATATATATATATATATATATATATAAAGAATTAAAGGATAGAACACAATATTTTTATACAAAAAAATTTAATTTCGCTGATCCTGAATTTCACAAACACCCCTTTCAATTTATAATTGTTATTAAAGCTTTTAATATTTACATTACACAAATAATATCAAAATATTACTTACCGAAAAATTTTCAAGAAACTATTAAATGAATCAATAAGACGACCATTATTAAAAATGGTTCAGATTCAATTAAGGATATCAATAAAATCTACTTTTATTCTACAAGTAGTTATAGCTTTGGAAACCAATTTAATTATATTGATATTGGTAAACTTATAAAACTTTTATTAATTGGTTATAAAAATTATATTATTAATAGTTTATCTCTTATGGAAATTTATTTCATTAGTCAAATTTGTATTTATATAAAACAATATAGTTTACAGTGATCAACATTATAACACTATAAATAGATAACTATACTGCATGTATATGTAAGTAGATGTAACAGAGACTCAAATATTCAACAAGAAAGACTTGCAAATAATTATTCACAAAACATTTACTTACATTATTATGAGTAAAAGTATACAGAAAAAAATATTTTATTATTCAAAGCATTTTGATTTTTTTTGTATCTTGATTATTACACGAATATTGAAATTTTTATACCGGTTCCTTGATTATTATATGGATGCTTATATCCTACTTACTTTTACAATTAATTCAAACTACTAAAAATAAAAATAAAGCAGAATATTTTGATATGAAGCTAGAAATTACAAATAATGAAATGCAAAAGTTTATTTGTTCGACATATTATTTTAATTTTCATGTCAATAAGGTGCCTTTCAGGAAAATTAACAACAATATTTCTATGTTTAGATACTTTATCTTTAATTATATTATATGTAATACTAACCTGAAATCAATACTTTATTGAAAAAATAATTATAAGAAGTTAAATATTCGCATGATCGATTGACTGAAACATGATAGAATGCTATTAATTCTTAATGAGAATTCAGAGGAAATTCTATCCTTCAACTTCTTCGTGGTTTGGCGGTTGGTAGGTTGACTAAGATGGTGAAAGTACTGCTGATAAATATTCTAGGGAAGTCCTGTTTGTCCTACGAAGAAATGTTAATAGTTTCCATCATGATACAATAAAGTTGATGAAAAAATACAGATTTCTTCAGATTCTGAGAGAGCATTTCCGAAGAAAATTTAAAGATGAATATAAATCTCTCTTTCTGCAAAAGTTATCTAATCAGTCTATAGGGATAAGGAAGCTGAGTGACTTAGTTTTTATCATTAATAGCAGTGAGAAAAGAATAGACTGGTCAGTGGATAGTGTCAGAGAATTATATCCTTAAAAGAACAATGAAGTGTCTATCAACAATATGAAAACAGATACGTAAAAATTTACATTACATGTGAGACAGGTTTACTCATTAGAGTTGCGATAAGCAGAATCCGTTAAGTGACTGGACCAGGAAGATAACAATCTGTCACACAGAGCTTAATAATGTTGAAAGCTATAAGTATAATAACCTTGAAAAGTATAATGGAGAAAAAACTGTAAAACCTATTCATCATTTTGAATGATTTGTAAATGTCTTATTTTTTCCCAATAATTAGAAGTGTCCATCTTCGTGAGCAGTGATCGGGAAAAAATTATTTTATTGCTAGATTCATTGTATGTAAATATTGAACTTCTATGTATACAAGAATAGTTTGTACTGCGGTTGTAAGTGTAAGGTTTAAATTCTAAGTTTTTTATTGTAAATTTGTATCTGTATTAAGTTTGATTTTCTTCATCTAATGTCAAAAGTTAGGACGAAATACGACAATCATGTAATAAGTTAATATTTTTTATTATTTCTGTTTTGTTGAAGTTACAACAAGCTGTAGAGCAAAGAGAAAAGACGACTGAGTTCAGACAATTTGTGCGATGGAATTTTAATGGTTAAATTTTGAACTTATCAGTCGATTTGCTTGGAATTGCCGCATAACATGTATTTTTCTTAATTAAAATTGATTGATAATGTTAATATTATTCCCTTTTCTACCTGTAACATACTTTTATGTTTACTCACGTGGATGAAAAAATGTTATTATTGTAGAAACTTTGAACTTTTTTTATACGATTTAATACTAGTATTCTATTAGAAACAGGATTAACGATCTGACCCAAGGCTAATTGATAAGAAATAAATGTGCATTATTTCACATTAAGGCCAATTTTTATGCTGATTTTTATTTAGATCAAATGGCTGCACAATATTTTAACTTTTTTCTCATTTGCTTATAAGCTTATATAGAAAAAAAGTTAGGTTTAAAGGTACTCCAGACAATTCCTTTACAATAAGATTTATTTTTGAATTAGGCCCTCTGAAGTACCTATTTAAATATTACTGAAAGAGATAAACGGGGTAAAAGAGTATTGTAGAACATATTTACTAAACTGAATATGATTGAAAGAATACAAATGATGATATTCACAATAATTCTGAAGCATAAAATAATGTAAAAATTTGTAATCACGTGATGTAAAGGCATGCTTTTATTCGTATGCTTCAGGAAAACTACTCACAATTTCTCATCTAACGTTTCGTACTGTTATGAAGAAAGGGAAAATCTATCATTACATGTAATAAGGTCCCATATTACTTGTAATAACGGATTAAATACTTTCATTAATCTTACTATTTATATTTTACTAAAAAACGAGTAATAAGATCCCTTATTATTTGTATTACAAGCATTTACGGAAGCAACCTACAAATATTAAAATGTTTTTCATTATGTTAAAAAATTTCTCAAATTAAGATAAAGTGCGTAACCAGATATCAATGCTTTTGTGACTCCTTAGCTATAAAGTATTGAAAAATACTCATAATTACTAATAATATTCTGTTCGCTATAAAATCTCATTTTATGAAAATTGTTACATCCATATTCAAAAGAATATATATTTATCTCGTAATAATGAAATAAACTAAAAAAAAGTTTCATGTTATTTGAAAGTGATAGATTGATTAAAATTTGAAACGTACATGAATTATAGAAACGATAGCATGAGTCAAAATTTTTTAACTATTTTTTTTTAAATTCGGAGCAACTGCTTTCATTTAAAAGTTTTTGAAATATGTTGAATTTGAGATTTACTTTTGCTTCGCCGTTACAGAACCATAAGCTTGCTAAGAGTAAGTATTAATGTTTAACTGTTTATTTTAGCTTATTTAGAAGTAAAATAAAATAAATAAATCTTAAGAAAAATATACAGCAATGTACAGTTTTATTTGTCAACGAATAGTTTTATTTGTAATTGTGTGTCATTATCAGGCATTTGTTTTCATTTGTTCAAACATATTTTATTATATTACAAAATTATACTTACTGAATAACATAAACATATTAGAAACCCAGTAATTATATATTTACAACAAGACACAATAAGTTAAAGTAATAAAAAAAGAACTATAAAATCAATTGGCGCCATTGATAAAATATTTGTGGGTATAGCCCGCGAAAGTTTTGTCATGGGGCCAATTGATTTGACAGATATTTTTTTTCTATACGTTCCTTTTTACATATTTTCTTTCAACATAGGCTCTTTTTTAATATTCTATATAGCAAATACAGATAAGGTTTAATTCAATACGACAGTCCCAAATTTTAAAATTAAAGAAAATATTTCTCTTAGTCGTAAAAGGGTGAACGCATTACTGTATATTTAATTCTATGAAGAATCACTTAGTTTTCTGTTGAAAAAGGTATAATTTTTTTAATAAAATTACTTAATGTATCTTCTGAAGAACGAAATTATATTATATCCAAAGATTTGGTGAGGATTACCTATAATAAATACATTTTTATTAACATTTTTTAAATACATTTTTATTCGATCAGTTTGTATTTTGTAAAAGGAGTAGCTAATAATTACACATAAAAATGAAACGTTCTATCAAATGCTTCTTGCTCAATATTTTTAGAGAGAAACCATTTTGTGTGAAAACCTAAATTAACATATACAAATATTATAATTAAATAAATTAAGAAATTTTTTTTCCATATATATATGAATTAGTTTATAATGTACTTTGAGGAAAAATGACTTATAAAAAAACGGGAAGAAATTCAAACCACGAAAAATTAATTTTCTTTTATTTAAAAATATCTTACTAGAGTACATTTCTTTATGCAAGAAATTTTGAAAATAGAAAGGAATTTAAAATATGCTTATTTATGCAAGACTACTTATAAATTTGAATCATCCAGAGGGATATCAGACTCCATGTAAACTTTAGAAAAATCAGTTTTTAATGTTTTAACATAAGTTAAAAAATTATATCCCTTACCTTGTCTGAAAGTTTTGCTGAAAGTATAAAAAAATTTCTATGTATACTTTATATTAAAAGAAATAAATAAAATGGTTATTACGAAATCCCTCGAAGGAATTAGATGAGATTCAAAGTAAAGAAATAAAAATTCATTTCAACGTATGTTTTTTTTTTTTTTTTGTGTGTGCAAATGTTTCAACAGCCTCAAAATAAATGTAGTGCAGCAAGCAATTAAAACCCATACAAAATGCATATCTAATCAATTGCGAAACCCAAATTATAAAAAAATTGAATACATTAAAGCATTCCAATTAGAAATAAGTCTAATACAATTTTCGAATTGCGTGAGAATTAATTATACAGTTAGAAATTCTGCACTTCAAGCCTCCAATAATGTGTTTTGTTAGATAAATAGTATCACATATCTTCAGGAAAAAAACGAGTTTCCTGATTATCCTTGTTCTGAGGAAAGTGTGCTTTAAGCAATATAGTTGAATTAACCTTAATAAATGTATTACGAAGTTGAATAATTGTAGCATTGATAAGATGCATTTCTTTAGAGAATTAATACATTTTCTCACAATTGCAACCACATTTTATGGGCAAAAAAAGTAATGAATCCTTCATTAGAAGCAATAGGTTAATTACTTAATGAAAAAAAATACAGTTGCATATATTTCATGATTTTCTTTATTAGAAATTCAGCATAATTACTGCAATCTTAGAGAAGATGAAAATCTTCTTAAGTATGATAATCGTGAAAAAAAAACAAATAATTTTTGTAGAGAAATTCAAACATAAAAGTACTCTAACTGTAAAAATAATATTTTTAATACCAAAGAAACGCACTTACGAAAGAATAATTGAGAGTTTAACTGATAATTAAAGACAACAATAATAATTATTGATTCCAATAAAATATTAACAAGTAAAATATTAATTAATTTTTTTGTTGAGATATTCAATTGAGTTCCCCCCCCCCAAAAAAAATAACTGGTCACTCATAGAGAGTGTAAGTGTTTTGCTTATATATTATAAACTATTTTAGCTTATAAATTTTAAATAGTACATAAAAACAATTGAAATTTCTTTTTAAAAAAACATCTTTATCATAGGTAGATATTATTCTATATTGGGAAATTCATATACGAGGGTTGTCCTTAAAATAAGGTTTCCAAGAAGATGCAGACGCCAGAGATGCTGTTACGCAGGATTTGGTTACACTCGCGTGTTGCTTGGCTTCTTCTCTCTTCTCCTCTCCCTGAAGAGATGTCTTCCACACTCATTTTTGGCTTTGCAGCCGTTAGAAACGGAACTACCACTCACTTCTCCCACCAGATACTAATTATGATCCATTTTTAAGTGCAAAATGCACTGCACCGGTGGACACTCGTTTCCAACCGATTGAAGTCTACGGAGAAAAGTGTATCAACGTACAACAGGTACGCAAAGGGTGCAAAGTATTCAAGGACGGATGTACAGACGTCCATGACGAACAACGTTCTAGACAGCCATCGTTTTTGGTGGAAACGAGAGTAAAATGAAAGAAGCATTGCTGAAAGATCAAAGGATGACTGTTGAGGAATCTGCGAGATGATGCATGATGTCATCAAGTCCTGCATTCACAAAATTTTGACAAACTATATAGGGTATGCCAAAGTTTGTGCAAAGTGTTTTCCGAAAATGTTTACGGAAAACAACAAACGGAAATATGATGAAGCGGCTCGCGAATTTTTTAAGGCTTACGAAACCTATGGTCAGAAATTCTTGGACTATATTGTCAGTGGGGACGAGACCTTGGTCCACTACAATACGCCGCAAACGAAAGAACAATCCCGTCAGTAGAAACTTTCAGAGTCTTCGAAGCCACTAAAGTTCATACACTTTCTACCGGAAAAAAATGATGCCGAGCGTCTTTTGAGACAAGAAGGGGTTATTATTGGGCTGTTTCATGCCTGCTTGTACAACAATCAATGCGAACCGCTACTGTGATACGTTGAAGAAAATTCGCCGCTTGATTCAAAACAAGAGAAGAGGTATGCTCACGAAGAGAGAGCATCTCCATCAGGACAACCCTCGACAGCATACCTTTTGTTTAATTACTGATCTCATCAAACAATTTAGAAGGGATATTGTCACACAACCGCCCTACAGCCCAGACTCAACCCCAAGTGACTGCCATCTCTTCCCTGAATTGAAGAAACGCCTGGGTGAGACGCAATTCAGAACAAGAGAGGAACTGAAAGCAGAGATTTTAAGCTAACTTCGCGGCGAGGTGGAAAAATTCTATGATTCAAGCATAACAATGTGGTACATTGCATGCAAAAATGTATTGATCTCAAAGGCGATTATGTCAAAAAATAAGAGAAAGTCTAAGCATCACAGCAATGTATTATTCACTGCCAATAATCGTGTTTTTAATGGTGAAAATCATTGGAAACCTTATTTTGAGGACAACCCTCGTATTTAAGATGAAACTAATTTATTTATTGAAAATCCTTAAAATATTTTAACACTTTCACGATGGCAAGCGTAAGCGGGTAAATTATATCGGTACCAGGGTTTTCACTTGGACCAAAGAATGTTTCGTTACAAACCCTAATTATATGAAATATTGTGTAGAATATATATGTAGTACATGCTTTATACATAATTTATTTGTATAATTAATATGATGGGCATTTTATATTTATATGAATATTATATTTCGCTAATATTCTACAATCTAGCAATCTCTATCATTGGTCTTGAGTTTTTACATATATATTCATTTTTTATAAACAAACGATTTAATCTTAATGTGATACTTTTTAAAATATTATCTATTCAACTTTTAAAAGCAAATGATTTAAACTTAAAGTGATACTTTTTTTCCATATTCTTTATTAAGATATATATTTTTTAAAAGTTTAAAGTTGTTAAAAAGAAATAAAATAATGCTATTGGCAACACCAAATCATATTTTTGTTTTTTAAATAATTTACTGGCAATGAACAAAAAAATTAGATTTGAGTGTGGCTCCGAGATGTAAAGACGAACGTTGAAAAATGGTGCTTGTGTAAAATTGTGTATTTGATTTATGCTTAAAAAGATGTGAGGAAATAAATGTTATGTCCTGAAAACAAGTCATCTTTATTAATAGTCTGCAATACAGTACTATATATATATATATATATATATATATATATATATAATTTTATCTTTATTTACATTTTTTACTTATATATATTTATTTACATTTCTTATTTATATATATTTATTTACATACTTTACATGTTCAAGTTTTATTGTTTAATTAGACTTATTTAATTTTTATTTAGTAGATACTCATGAAGGAAAATCTTATGTACGTAGTCTCACGTACATCTGAGTAGTTTTGTTTGTTTGTTTTACTAACTAGCTCTTATTTCTACCAGTTAATAAGTATTATATTCTAAGTAAAAATAAAATTTTCACTTATACAGGGTCGAATTCTCAAGTACAAACGAAATTGTAAATCAAAACATCCAAAATTTTTCAAAACTTAAGCTTTCCTTCCGACTATAAAAAATTACTACGTCTTCGTTTAAAGAGCCGCCGTCTATAAAGTATGCTACTCGAAGATATGTATTTTACCCTATATTTATGTTATGAAAATTCACATACATGTTAGTTATGAGTTTCATATAGAAAAGAAAGACAGATGTATATGTATCTCAAATCCAGATAACACTTAATTTCTTTATGTGTCAAAATTTAGTTTGTGATACATTCTAGTACTCTGATACGTACATTGGTCGAGGAAAAAGAGAAATTTTGTCAAACTGGCGTGCAAACAAGAAAACAAATGACTTTTTCGCTTTCACGTATACGTGAAAGCTATCTCGAAAGTCTTATGGATTTTTTTACGCAAAATGAAGAGTTATTATAAAAAAAAGTGGTAACGGTTTGCCCATTTCTAAATGATACAATTACATTTAGGAATCATTATGTTTTTCCTAGTTGCTTAAAAACTTGCATATCACTTTAAGCGATGTAGTTTTACTTAAAAAGAATTTATAAAAGGGAGTACACTCATTGTCGAAAAGCATAGTACTCAGAAGGAAGCAAAGTACGTAAATGTGAATGAAGAAATTGTTTTATCTTTCTTAGGCAGTCAAATGATTAAAGTATCAGCTGCATCGGCTCTTATGATGTCAGCAAACATGTTACTTGCAGCATGCCACTAAGGACCCCTTATGAGATTATACCAAAGCACATAGCTTTGATTCAAAATCTAATCTGCCTTTGTTTCATTTTTCGTTTGGTAATTTATGATGTCTTAGAGAAGAAAACGACTGTCATTCAAAAAATTAGACGCCCTTAAGAAGGGTTTCATTATAGGAATGTTGGAAGGCGGATAGTCATTTTGTCGGATTGCGCATTATATCGGTCGTGCAGATGTTACAGTTTCACATTGTTGGCGAAATTTCATACAAATAATTTATCACTCACGACTGGTAGGCTGAGGAAGAGCTACGCAGACTACAAGTAAGGAAGGTGGAAGAACTAAACGCTAAGCGTGAAACTCATTAACTGCCACAATTTTGGACAACATTCAAGCTGTTAAGCCCTTCTACATCATCCTTTAAGCGCTACTTTCATGAGCAAACGGCTGCATTCTTTTGAGTTGCTTTCTCTGGGAATTTCACTGACACAAAAGCAACGTCACCAGAGACTACAATGGTGCAAAACAACAGCAAAATTAAACCATATGGAATGGCAGCTATTAATTCATAGTAATGAATATCTCTTTCGTTTACAGCAGAATTACTTGTTGAAGGTGAAACTTCGCTCTTATTTGAAACATTTTATTCGACATTTTCACGCTCAAAACACTTATGCACGTTAGAAAGCAGATAAACTGGCTTACTCAGCACAAACAATTACCACAGGTTCCTACAATTCATGCGTAAATGAATGACTTATTCATCAAAAGGAACGAATTATAGCACAAACAGCATTTAGATATGCTTGTTATAAGAAACATTATTGTAACTCTTAAATCTGGCCAATCACAAACTAAAAAACTAAAATGATTCGATTTCTGAATGTGCCTCGATGTGTAATGTTAAGACTGTGGTAGAGGTTTCAAAGAGAAGAAATTGTTAACCGATGACCAGCTAAGAGTCGCAACCGTTCACCAAGACAGATATCTGACAGTTCCTGCTTGATGTCAAAAGGGCAAATGTGCCAGAGAAAAGAGTTCAGGGCTCTCAGTTTTGACAGGAGTGCGAATGGGCAAGCAAACTATTTACTGAAGATTTAATAATGATGACTTCTATACCAATCGACTGACACTTTGAATTCCCCTCATATCTAAACACAAACGTTCTTGTCTAAGCTAGAGTTTAGAGCATCACTACTGCAGTTTTGGACAGTGGGGTATTTTATGCTCAATGATGACTCTCGCTTTAATCTAAGCACTAATTCTCATCGGTTACCGATATGGCTAGAATATAGAATTTGGTTCAGTCAAAGAAGTTATGATGGGAGTACACATGCTGGAACAGAGGAACAGATCTCCATATTCTTCGGAAGGGGTCTATGTCTGCTGTAAGACAATTGATGATGTTATTGACACTTATTTTGTCTGTTTGTGAAACACTGTCGATTTTTACTTCAAATTTATGGATGATGACGTGGTGTTTCACCGTGGAATCCTGATCAACGACTTAAGAGCAAAATTAAAATTCTAAAGTATCATTTAGATCTCAAAAATTACAAAGGAAACACATTGTAAATTGGAATAAGAAAAACATTAAAGTTAAAAGTAGATATCTGTAATTATTGAAAATTTAAAAAAGTTCAAAATATTAAAAAGCAAAAAGTAATTTAATTTCTAAAAAAAACTTATGTAGTATTCAAGTATATATATTAAACATGTAAATAATTGGAAGTTAAAAAATAAACCAGTAAATTAAAAAGCTACAACAGAGTGCAATATTTCAAAACGCGATTGAAATGCATAAAATAAATCTCGAGAGAGAAAAATATAAGATATTAAATTCAAAAATGTAGATGTAGTCATTCTAAGTTGTTTCAGACTTGTGACTTAGAAAGTGTCCTTGTACAAGTTTTATGAATTCAAAGTACCATATTTCGTAGAATTACCCTAAAACAAAATTGCATTATTTGAAAATAAGCGGTAATTCATATTCAAAATATTAGTTAAGCAAAAGAAAAGTACAATGGAAATATGAACAAGAGAAACGAACTCATTTAATTCTAAGTAAAAGTTTATTTTATTTAAAATATTCGCTTAATTTTTCACTGCATACATAATTTAACTTAAAAATAGTTAAGCCCTTTGCCTCACAATAAAACACAAATAATGAAATAAAACATTTCTTTGATTATGACATAGTAATATTTTATATAAAGCAACAATTTTATCCACAAACTCAAACTCATTTTATTTCGTGATTTATTTTACAAAACTACAAAAATGAGAAAAAAAATGGTTGAATTTACTTATCTTAACAATTTTATAAATATTTTAAAAAAGTCCTTTATATCAAGAAACAAAATGATAAACCGTCCAAATATATTAGTTCACATTTTATTTTTATCTAAAATTACATTTCAATATATAGATATATAGAATAAAAGATCAGTAAAGTTTATCTTCAGAAGGCTTAATATAATTCAAAACAAGAGGTCATATAAAATTCCATAAATAATAAAATTATCTTTATCAAAATAATTATATAATTACATGAACACTATTATAATTAAATATTTGCCAAGCAATTAGTCATAAATTCATCTTCTGGAATATCCTTTGTTTATTTGAATTTCGTATCATTCTCTTCTTAATATAATTCACTATGAGTACAATACTAACTAAAGATATAAGCTTATCATCAGAAAAAAATTTATTCATGCAATTTTTATTAACAAATGTTAGTGCCATTTATAAATCTTCTATGTTAATAAGTTTGAAGAGGTCTTCTAAATCGTAACTGTGTATGGCAAATAAACATTCGTATTATATCTCTAATAATGTTGAAACTATGTTTAGTATTAAATTTATTAACAGTTTCTTGTAAGATATTTTAGAATAATTTATACGCATTTATATTGTATGTAATACATATATTGATAACACTTTAATGGGCTCTTGTATATATATATGTTTGTGTGTGTGTTTTTTTACTTAATTTATTTTACTTGTTTTTTGATTTTTTATTTATATTCCATTCTTATTTGTTCATTTATTTTTGTAATTTTAATTTTAATTTTACATTTATTTCATTTTATTAATTATTATCTTTTTATTTTTCATTTATTTTTCAATTTTTAATTTTTTTTAAAAGTCTTACTGATTAAATGCTTTTTCTAAAAACTTTTCCATTCAGATTTAGTTACAAAATATAATGACAAATTGCGTTGCTATGTTCTGTTTCTTTGTATTTTTAAATTTCATAATTGTTTATTTACGTCTTTTTGGATTTTTTTTAACTTGTGATTTTTCCTCGTAAGTTTTTAGTCGTAATTTTTGTTTCAATATTCGCAGTAAGTTGTGCCTGCAAATGATTTTTGATCAGTTATTTCTAGAGCTTAGAGAGTTATTCTGGCAATATTTAAGAAATATTATTTAGAGCTAAATGTTTGAATTTTGGTGACGCTTAAATTTTATTTCAACCCTTGGGAAGATGGCATAGTGCTTAGCTAGAAGAGGTAATTGGATTCATATATTACTTTCCCTTAACTAAAATCCAAAATTCGTGAAAATCCAGGTTAACTTAAAATTTAAATTATTGTTTACTTTTCATAGAAATAAAGAAATTGGTCTAAATATATTTACACGCATACAACTTGCATCATAGAATTAAGAAATCTTTGTTTGGCTAAAGAAAACCAGGATGATCTCCAACGAGGCTCAGGAGGCAGTCAGCTGGTCTGGTTACCAATGGAGAGAAGGGAATCCCAGGTTGATGTTGTTGTGAGTGAAAGGAGACCCATATTGCAGAAGCTCATGTAGAACTCTTGTAATTTGCATTACTCCACGTATGCAAAATTAATTGTACCAGGAGTGCCATCTCAATGGCAAGGCTAGAATGTGCGCATTTTTCTTGCCACTTAATGGCATAGTGAAAAGATGCAAGTGTATAAAGACCCCTGCATATGTTCCTCTCGAAGTTTGAAAGTCATCCTGCTTGAAAACGGAGAGAAAATTTAAAAGTATGACGAGAGCAAGTGATAATCTTCTTGAGATCATCTGGAATCTTTGCTAGTTGGATGATTTGTGACTTTTGACAATAAAAAACTTAGATTCCAACTTGACTACCTTGATGAAGGTATTCTGTTGTTCATTTTCAGCTCAAAATAATTGTCAGCTTTTTTGAAAACTTGTTAAGAGCAAAAATATGATTGTTGCAATAGCCTTCTTACACTATCAACGTGTATGAACACTTGTAATTACTTTAGAAACTCAGGATGAACAAATTTCTTATGTGAAGAAGGGCTTGGGGCTGGTACAGATCGAAGTTGTTGCATCGAACGTCTGCGATTCACCAGTTACTCTGATTGAATTTCGTTAGGACTTTATAAGTTCTACAAACCTCCCTCGGTAGTATAATTTTCCGTATACTAGGTCAACAGAGGATGAGCCTACATCAGGTTTAGTACTGGAATGTATTCCTAAAATCACCAACGGAACGCGCCCGCCCAATCAGCAGTATAATGGGACCTTAAAGATACTTTAATCTCCCTAAGTACTCGTTGAATCTTGTCATTTGTCTTAAAACTGCATGATGTAGTATGATTTTTGTACTTTCCTATCTACTTAGTAAGGTCGTGGAACAAATGTCTTTCGAAATAAGTCTGTTGTAAGGACATCGGATATACAAAATCTCTAAGCCCATTCTTATAGGAAAGCCTATGCAAGTAAGAGATCGATGGATAAATGTGTATGCATATATATATGTAATTATTTAACTTAATTTCTATTAATTTCTCATAATTTCCTAAATTTGTCTATTTTCTCCTTTAAAAGATAGTGTTCATTCTTATTTCCTGATACGATTCCTTCTTTTTGTTTTAATTTATTCAATCACGTGCGCTTGAAATCAGAAGAATCCGCATTCTTTTCACGATACAGACTTGTAGAGATGATCCCTACCAGACTTTAAGTCTACACTTAGATTTCCTTGAAGTCCTTCCATTCAGACCATGTGGTCTCTGACGTTTAAATTGAAACTTCTCTGATATAAAACTAAAAACACAGTGAAAAGCGCTCTTTAAGCTTAATCTTTCAATTACACTCATGCGCTCATAATTTATATCCAACGGCTGAGTTGTGTAATTCCCGCAGTGTGGAAGTAGTTTCTCTCTTCGCTAAAATAAAATAGTTTTATGAAACTGAAGTTGTCTTCAACCGTTGTTTTATAAAAAATTAATGAAATAGTAATAGTTAAAAGTAAATAATTACTTTAAACACATACACACACACACACATATATATATATATATATATACATATATATATATATGCTCATATATATATATGTGTGTGTGTGTGTGTCAATATTTCAATGATAATGTGTGTGTGTGTGTGTGTGTGTGTGTGTGTGTGTGTGTGTGTGTGTGTGTGTGTGTGTGTGTGTGTGTGTGTTATAATTACTTTTTTTTTCTATCTAATAATGATCCTTTGATGTAATTTTAACTTAAGTACGTATATCTTTAGGGTTAATTTTATACATATAATTATTAAATTAACGACTTATATCTATAATTTTCAATCTACTTTTAATAAAATTAAAATCTATTTAATTCAGTGATACTGATTATCAATTACTTTTTAAAGAAAATTTAAAAGAAAAAAATTAAAAAAAGTAGATTATGTAATTATAGATATAAAAATGTAATATTGTCTGCTTTTCGCCTTTTGTTTTGAAATTTTATTTGTTTATATTTCTCTGTTTTTTATTTAAAAATCATTTCAATTATTTAGACTATCAGATGATTTAAATTAATTTCCAAAACTGATTCATAGACAATGATCCTGGTGGTTTGCATAAAGTTTGAGAATTTAGACAGCAATTGTATAAAAATAGCAATTAAATATTTTCTTATGTATTGTAATTTTATGTGCACTTCTTAATTATTTTCAATGTTTTAAAACTAGTTATATATTTTTATGAAAATTAAAAGTATCTGTCGTGTTTAGGAATTGGAATATCAAAACATTTTTTAATTCTAAATTCAAATGAGCAGTTGCTCACTTTATTTAAGTGTATTGTGTGATTTACGCTCGTACTCAGACACTAGTAGTGTTGCTGGCACAATTAGATGTAATAAAAATAAAGAAATAAATGTAGGTTGATGTACTCAGGAATGGAATTTACAGATGCGTTGGCCTCATTAAATTGGAGGTAATGAAGTGTAAAATTTTACTTCAGTTATATATATATCAAGATATTCATAAGGATTTTGAATATTTTCGATAATTAATAGAAGAAACAAGGTGTCTTATTTTCATAATATTAATTTAGTTTGAAGTATGTACGCTACTAAAGTAACACAGCCTGGTTCATGATAATAGTAGCAGTTAATGAATTTAATGTGTCCTTTACAATTGTAGTAAGCAAAATGAATATAGACACAATATTTATTATCAAAAAAGCAAAATTTAAATTAGTGTAAAAATATTACTTCTAATTTTTTATTTTGAGTGCTCAGATAATTTCAGATTTTTCAATAGTTTTTTTACTGTATTTTAAGCTTGAATTTGAGGGATCCTTGCCTGTAAGATTTTTTCCCTATATACATGAACCTAAAATTATTCAAATCATCATTCTTCATTTCCTTACAGCATATCTTGAAGGAAATGTTTATGGATTTCCCTTTTCGAAATTCGAAATAATAATGTAGATTTACGAAACTTTAATGGCTTGAACTGCTAAACTAATAGTATCTCTTTTATTAAGAGGTATATTTAAGAGATTTAAGATTTTTTTCCTCCATGTTATTTGTATTTGCATTCACAGTTTTATTTTTTCAAAATCCATAGCATAACAATGTTCACCAATACCGTAACAACATTAACGTAGCATAACATTGTCGCAATATGTGACAATTATTCAGAATCACGTATTTCAGATTTGTTCATTCTTTGGTATTTAAATTGTGTTGCAGCCATTG
Source organism: Nephila pilipes (assembly GCA_019974015.1). Taxonomy (NCBI): domain Eukaryota; kingdom Metazoa; phylum Arthropoda; class Arachnida; order Araneae; family Nephilidae; genus Nephila; species Nephila pilipes. The sequence goes on along the minus strand of BMAW01000427.1, from coordinate 7,095 downwards.
AAGTGTACCTTTCTGCAGCTTTTAAGTTTTCTTATGCTTCATGAACTAGTTTGGAACTAGATTTTTTGAATGAAAACTTTTTTTTATCTCATTTTACGAATTACTTTACATTTAAAGTGAAATAAAACAATTGACTTTAATCAGTGAATTAAAGAAGAAATAGTTATATTTGTAAAAATTAGTCTATCGAAAATTGAAATATGTATTATAGATGTCATGAAACATTGATTTTTTGATTGCGGACTTCGCATTTTGAACCACAAAATAACTTACAACTGCATTTGCTAATAATTCTCTTTTTTTAAATATTTACTTACTACTATTAAGAACCGAGGGAATAATTATTTATTAATTGTATTTCCTTTATTAAAAAGTACACTGTATATACTACTCTTGTTCATAAAGTAATCTTTCTTAAAGATTTATTTTTGTATATATTCAATAATTACAAATTTAAGACAGTTAAAATGCAAGTAACAAACTTAAGATGAAAGCATATAGTACTTCATTTCCCGGTATACAATTGATTGGAGCCTTCATTACACACCTAAGGTACCACTCAATAAAAAATATCTACTTCAACTTACTCAAGGTGGATAGGCTGGTTCATGATGATTGTTTGGATAATATAGATAATGATAGAGAATTTAAATCTCCAATTTGGGGAGTTGTCGAAGAATATAGGTATTAACAATTAATTGCTCAAAATAATACTATGTAATTCTTAAAGAAATGTGATAACATAGATATTTGTATCAGCATTTAGTCAATAGTTCAAATGTTGAAGGAAACATATGTAACAAAACATTTCAACAGAGGTCCCTGAAATAAAAAATTTAGAATCTGGAAGTGATTTGAAAGATCAACATTTTGGAACCGATTACAAATTATATGTGAAATTAAACGTATGAGTAATGCTGAAAAATTTAATTATATAAACCAATTAATGAAAAAAAAATCAGAAAGTGAAGAAATAGTAGAATCATTTCTAATTATATATGTATACAAATGAAAAAATAACCATAGGGTAATTGGCTTTATTTAAAATTTAGGAGAGACAATGTTTTATTTGATTTTTTATGTGAGAATTACTCACGCTTGTATTTCATATATACGTCATCAAGAGTAGAATTTAACTCATTGAGTAATTTCTACAAAAGCTTCTAATCGGTGAGAGCCGCGGTAGCCTATTGGTCAAAGGTCGTGGAATCGCGGCCGGCGGTTTTTCGTTCAGTTACGGGTTCGATCCTTTGCCGCCAAATACCCGCCGTGTAGCCGGGGCTGATGCACGTTAAATCTGTTCGGGGCCCAAAGTCACTCCCGTTGGCGTGGTGTGGATGTTAGGAGAGGGGGTACCAGCTCAGGTGTCGTCCTCGTCACTTGACCATGACTCAAAATTACGAGGTTCGTCGCCAATAACTCATGTTGCTTCCTAGTGCAACGTTAATAAAACTTAAAATAAAAGCCCAATCAATTTAAGAAAACTATAAGAAGGCTGGGAGTTACTTCGGACCAGTGTGGGCAAATATTGTGTATTCCTTGGTTGAAGTTCGTGTCCTGTGCATGTCTTACGAACGTCTAAACGGCAGCAAAAAAAGTAGTGTGCAAAGAGTTTCCAGATTTGCACATTCTGATCTCGTTCTTGAAAGTGATCTTCTGATATCACCAAAAAAATCTTACATACTGAAAATAACCACCAAAGAGAGTTAGATTTTGATGAAGGAAGAGTAAAATATAGTCATTCACTTTGAGAGGGATAAAAACTAAAATAAAAAAAAAGTATAAATTACTATGAAATTTATTTAAGTGGTTTTGATGGCTACTACATTTTACAAATTAGATGCTCTTCTTCGCCTTCATTTATAATGATACTCGAACAGAAGAAACATGTTTCATAGAATGCATGAATTAAAAAATATATTTACCTGAAATAGAAGAGGCAGGAAGGCCAATTGGAGTATTATTAGGAGCATAATAACTATGTTGTAGGAAAATTATACATCCGGAAAATGATAAGTTTTGAATAACGGTTTAGTAACAATACATACTCGCTGAAGATGAACTTTAAAAAGGTAAATCCATATTGGAAATAATGACGATATTCTTCGACCATGGATATCTTAATGCCAGTAAATGATGTGACCAGAAATATCTCTGTTTAAATATCGGTGACACCAACAGATTACAGCAAGTAAGAAATTCTCTGAAGATAAGGATTTAAAGGACTAAAGATTAATTTAAAAAAAAATGTTACAACTAATCACGAAAGCAGGTATAAAGTAGTTTTAACGTGGAAGAGAAAGAACATTTACTCTTCCCTTCTTATGAAAATTTAGCTTTAAAGATATTTGGAAGAGACATCAAAGTTAAAGAGAATGATTTTTTTTTTTTTGTTGAATATAACAGTATTTTGAAAGAGTGCGTGTGAAAATCATTCGATAATTGAAAGTGGTTCAATTGAAAATTACCTGCCAATTAGGTATGTGATAAAATGAATACTGATCCTTGAAAGTGATTCCTGTTTTGATTAGACTATTCGTAGTAAATCCTTATCATCAGCCAGACAAAGCTTAAAAGTAGGACCTAATGCTAACTGAACTCATTCCATCGATACTCTTACGTTTTTCTAGAAATAATTCCCAGAGTTACTGCAGACTTCAAAAGAGCTCTTTCTATAAAATAATAATTTGCTACCCGAAAAGTAGAGATTAAATTCAGTTTTTTTGTGGTAGCAAGGAATAAATAAGGAAAAACCTTAAACTATACCATCATGCTAGAGTAGTATTTGAAGTTGCGTGTAGCCCTTTAAGTATAGAGCAAAAAAAAAAAAAGACCGGAATGTCATCTAAGGAAATATTTAGTACTCTCATGATGAAACTCGTCAGTTAAGTAAATTCTCAAAATTTTTATGTTGATAATATAGTACCTATCCTAGATGAATATAGAACTAGCCTGAATATAAACTATAAATTCATTACAGTGGTTGCTGAAGTTATTGTCATGACTCAATTTAATTTATAGAGTTGAAAACATACTAAGGATACAGAACAGGTCATAAGATTCTCTTGCTTTAAATTCTCTTGCTTTACATTGCAATCAACAAGATTCAATAGAATCAAAGCTCTACCTCTAAATTTAAGCTGCATAGAAAACTTGGAAATTAAATAAGTCATAAAAGAGTGATTCTATAAATTACTAATAAGGTATTCGATGCTAATGAATGTGCTTTATCAGTTTACACATTCCTAAATTGATACAAGAAAAAATTTGGAAAAAACAGAGTAGTTGGGATGTTGAATCCTAAATAATGTTGGAATGTATTTTACATTAGTACGAGAAATTGTATGCTCTGGAAGATGTGTTCATTCAGAGATGAATACATTTCAACAGATGTAGATTTGGGAAATAGAAGTCTTCGTATATTTGCATTTTACGATGCAAATTGTATGCTGACTAACTGTTTATACTCCCTACTGCTGTACTTTTCCTCATTTGAAACATTTCAGGAAGCATAAATTCATTGATTAAGTAAAAAGTCACCATTTTCACCTATCAAAATGTGACTATTCTATGTTATTCATGTTATTAGGAGCTAGGATATGTGCTTCTATATCAGAAGAATTACAGGAAAATTTATTTCACTATATTTAAGTACAGATACCTGAATCGTTTGGAATTCAGAGAAATGCTATGTGATTTGTTTTGTGTATAGCAAAAGAAATCCTACAGGCTAACAGAACCGAGATTTTAGAGATATGTAGTTGGATCCGCAGCCTTGGTGATATAACTTCCGGAGGTGTTATGCTCACCAATATATAACATCTGAATGGTATTTGGGTGCCTTTGGCTCCATATTATTGATCAAAATATTTTGATTTCTGTTCATAAATCAATTAAAATGTTTTGCAATACCCTTTATAAACACCAAGAATTACAGGCATCATACTAAGAATATTTTGATAAACTTTATTTCATTTACTGTTTTTTTTTTTTTATCTATGAAGCTGGTAAACTACCTGTACCATATAAGAAACTTTTAAAATTCGAGAGGATAATGCGCGATATCAGAGTGACTGTGTATCTCGTTTCTATAACGTTATCACAAATTCAAATAGTCTTAATATTAAACTTCTTCTGAGTTTCATACAGAAATAATTGATCATAAATAGAAAAATACACCGACTGAAATAGCAGATAATAAAATTGACATGATTGAGAATATGACTCTAATTTAAGATTATCTTAGAATGGAAATCGAGAATTTACTGACATTACTGTAAATTAAGTATTCTGAAGGATAATGCAGCTTTCAAATGGTGTTCGGAAACACGCTTTTTTTGAACTACAAATAAAGGTTTTCATGTTCTGTATTGGAAACGCCCTTTGGGCAGTTAAAATAGAAATCTAAGAACATTTTTTTTTACTCATCTTTATTTGGCATCTGTATTGTATTGGTCAAGATCATTTTATTGCCTTTAAATAGCTCTTAGCCTGTTGAATTAGATATATAGATGATTTATCGAATAGTCACACGTATGGTTTTTTGATTAAATCTAACTGTACCGGCATCTAGAGACAAAACTCTCAAAGCAAATTTACAGAAAATTTGAAAGTTAAAAAAAATTTGATGATTTTTTGAGAATTTATTTCTAAATAAATTATTTCTCTTAAAGTGAATTAAAATTATTAATTCTAGTTTTGTACTAATGTTACAAAGCTTCTTCCAAGATTGTTATTAGGTTTGTTTTTCAAGATTCTACTCATTACTTGCGTTTGATACCCATTCAATATTATCAAATAGAGATACTTCATTTATAGGACTTGTAACGTCTTCCTGTGATGCACCAATCAACTGATTTATTTTATGTCTGTTATTTGAGCTCAAAAGCAATAATACATATATAATAGTTCACTACATTATAAATCAATTTGTCAAATTTAAACTTTTTCTCTTCTGTTATTCTCTTTTACTTTAAAATAAATTTTACATGCATTTTATTTTTTGATGGTTCTTTACAGTTATTGTTTTGAAAAATGTCATAAACTATATGTCAGCGGAAATATAAAGTTAGATATATGATAAAATTGAATGTTGTTGAATAACACTAAACATTTTAAATGTTAAAGGAGATAAATCTTTACTTAGCTGCTATATATGAAATATGTCACGTCTTAATAGATATATTCCAACGAGTATAAGATATTTGGGAGTCAATCAGGGTGTCGTCTGTGTTTCAATGGAGTTATTCAGATCTAAGTAAGAATATATTCAATTGACGGTATGCATTAGAAGTAAGAGAAAGAAATTGCCAGGATGTTATTTGATTGATATCAATGAATATGTTCTTTCATTATGTGAGCTTATGCAATATAGTTAAGAGCAATGAATAAAAAAAAATCGTAAGGTATCCAAAAAAGTTGAAATAAAAATATTACTATACAGTATATAAGGTAGTTTTTCACAGAAGCATTCTAGAAATAAAGGTACAGAATTATTACACAAATACTTTTAAAATGCAGACTGAGATTCTTGTTTGTAATAAATAGATTGTTTATAAGACGAAAAATTCATCTAAGCATCTAAACTTTAAAATGGTGAAATGGAATGTAAATTTGAATACATAAAAAGTTTCGTTCTGATTGCTGTAAGAAAGCAAAAAAAAGAAATTTTATTATTGTAAACACTGAATCTCTGAACTAAATAAATTATCTTGCTCAATTATTGAAAATAGTTTAATGTATATAATAATTATACCTACAACATTGTGTTTCGTAGGAGTTACGAAAAAAAATGCAATTATAGGTAATCGAAAAATTCATTCTTAAATGTGTACAACTGCCGTGAAACACCCAGATAGATACATGTTCCGGTTCTGCTCGATAAGAAAAAGACATTGTTTGATTACTGAAAATATAAATGTCAAGTATGCAGAGTGAGTAGCTTCAGACCGATGAAATACAACTGATTTTTTTTCGGAACGCAGCTTGGATATTTTAAATACCAAGCTGGATTCAGATTCTTGTCATTGGTACAATGCGATGTAGTCATAAGGCCTAGTGGTCATAGTCATGGATTCGCTGTCAGTGGTTTCATCTAGTTGCGGGCTCGAGTTGATACAGCTCTAAGACCAACCGTGCATACGTTGCTGGTACTGGAATTTGCCGGGTCTCTAAGTCACTCCTGATAAGTGATGAGTTATGAAAAGGGGAGATTCCAGGTCATGTTTCGTCCTAGTCAATGGATCCTAGAGTTCAAAAGTTCCGTCTCAACAGTCCTCGTGTTGCTTCCAATTGCGACGTTAAAAAAAAACCGCAAAACAAATCTGGTGTGCTTGAAATGTTAAAATCTTGCAATACTGAGGATTACTTCAATCTACGGTTTTGAAACAAAATCAAATCAACGTAGATGCAATTTATATTAGGCTGTAAAGATCGAATTAAAATATGTATTAAATTCTATCAGATATATTGAATTTATATATATATATATATACACTTCCCATTATTGCATTCCCTGTACACATATACGAGGTGGTATCATATATTTTCGATTATCGCAGAAATGGATATATAACCAATACATCTAGATAAAATTTAATAATTTGGATTTGATCCTCAGGGCCAAATATCATAAATGACATGCTTTTAATGTTGATTTGATTAATTTCAGAAATCAATGAATTGAAAGTAACCAATCGTAAAATTTTAATTATTATGAGAATAAATTGATTTCTCTCTTTGGTTTCTTTAACGTGCAATTCTTACACGAGTTGTTAGTTACGGACAACAACTTCTTACGTATATATATATATCCATATATATATATTTACCCATATATATATATATATATATATGTGTGTATATGTATATATATATATATATATGAATATATATATATATGTATATATATATAACACACATCAATCAATAACTCTCCCGAAGACTAACCCAGAGATGGCACTCGTAGTGAAACCAGTAACCAGGTCTCTCTAGAGTACGAACCTTTGGCAGAGCGTGTCAAAATTTTTTAAGTCGATCAGGACCAGAAACAGCTGAGTTATCGAGGTTGGGTAAAAGTCGTTTTGTAGTTTGTTT
>BMAW01000426.1:139107-186263 GCA_019974015.1 Nephila pilipes | reverse complement strand
GACGGCACCAATAATTATGATTTTGACAACAATAGATGAGCTAAGTTCTAGTGAAAGTGATTAAGACATATAATTTGACAGTATTGTTTGTTTTGTGTTAAAAAGAAATTCTAACAAATTGGACATTTTCGTTTCTTTTTATTAAAAATTCAATTATGTTAATAAATACTTGTGCAGTTTTTAAATAAAATATTGAAAAGTTTTGATTGTAAATTGTATTTGAATTCTAATTTTTTCTGAAAATTTAGGGCGAAATTAATCAAGCGTATTATATATTATAATCAAGATTTTACAGTAATATCGAATACGTACCTCTTCTGGTATTTGGCCATTTCACCGAAATATGCAAAAAATAGATTAGATTAAATTATTTACGAATAAACAAATGAATCTAACCGAAAAATGTCTGACACGACTTTGAAGTACACAATGAGCTGTTAATTGACTAACGAATATTGACATGCAGAAAAACGATATTACTTTCCCATTTCCCTATTAATTCACAAAATATCAAACATAGACAAATTCAGAATAATTATCATGAATTCATACATTAATATGTAAAAAGTACACATTTAAAAACTAAGTAAAAGTAATATGATTCATATATAAAGTATTATATATAATTAATTAAACATATTAATAAGTTTAAACTTAAAACAAAAATCTATTACTGAAAATTACAAGAGGAAGGCAAGTGAAGAAAGAAGCAAATTTAGAATATGAAATAATGTAATTAATATTGCTCCATACTTTGAATTGAATAATGTGTTTAGTATATATATATATATATATATATGTGTGTGTGTGTGTGTGTGTGTGGGCGTGGGCGTGCGTGTGTGTGGGCGTGTGTGTGTACGTATCAGTGTTGTTTTATAATTCTTGATATTTAGTTTTTAGCTTGCTTATGATTGTGATACTTTGGTGTTTATATGCATTTAAATTTCCAAGTATATATTTATTTTACAAATATAAATATGGGTTCATATTTGTAATAGTTCTCAAAATTAATAAGAAATATTTGATGTAACTCTGTAATTTTTTGTTCTCATGTCCAATCAGTCGGGTTAAAAAAAATGAAAAATACATCGAGACGTGAATTTTTTCATATTTTGTTACGTAAAAAAATATTCTCTTGGAAAATATATTGAGGCATCAAGAAAGTATTTAAAAATGTTTTTTATTGAAAGCACAAAATTCGATATAGCATAAAAAGAATGATTCATCGTTTGGTTGATGAATTGTATTGGTGCAAGGGCATTTCGACCAAGAAGAGAGCTAACACTCATTCTTATGATATAATTATTATTATAATTAATATTAAGCCTTGATTGAAACAAACCTTTCTAAATCACTGAAAGGTAAATGGGTGAATATTGAAGAGAAATGTGTGTATGTGTGTGAGAGAGAGACAGATGAAAAGAAATAAAGTTGATGTACACTTTTTGAGTAGAACCTCTTCTGAAATATCCCTCCAAATTTTGAAATTTGTAAAATTTTATTTTATAAAAAGTTAAAAATACAATATAAACTTTATGCTACGTATTTCTATTTTACACAATGAAATTATTTATATTTTTTTATTATCGACCATTTCAAGCTAATTCTGATTCATATAGAACATTTTGAATGTGCAGAACATCATATTTTCCGGGAAGTATAAGTAATCAGAATGATTAGTTGATTGTATAGCTAATTTTCTGTTATTGGCCAGGCCACAAAATTTCTGACCACATCCAAATACTCACTTATTTAAGAAAAAAGCGCGTGTCTGTGTTCGATACAAAACTTAGTTAGTACAAGAAAGCAATGAAAGTTTAGATGGAATAATAACTAGAATAATCAAAAATAGAAATATATTTCTAGGTTATTCCGAAGACGTGTAATTTGTCTTGGCTATAAACAACAAATCCTATAGAAGAAAGGAAATATCTGTACGGCAGTCATATCCGAAATCTCTTGCTTACCTTGCAGTCAAGATACTAAGAATTTAATGGTTTTATAATGCGATTCTATCCATATGTTTTAGTGTAATTTTATTACGAACCGTTGTAGTGACTCTGTGACACAAACGGTATTCCTGTGGCTAACAATGAAACGAAAATTTAGTTTTTTACTCGGATTTTTGGAAAGGAGCAGGGATGAGGGCATCAGAATGTCTGCTTAAATGTATGTTTGCCTTATTAAGAGAAATATCTTATTAGCTCACATTATTATATACATGGGAAAAGTATCTACTTTCCTTTGAAATACATTAAATAAAAGAACAAAGCAGATGGTCACATATTTTTTTTTTTTTTTTTTTTTTCAAAATTCATGTGACAGTATATTCTAGTTTTCAATAAGTTAAAAAAATCCTCTAAAACATGTTTTCTATTTATATATTTATCTCTCATTTCTGAATATTTCAAAGAGCACACATTTATAACCGCAATATTTTTATTCTTATTATTCGAATAATTGAGACACATTTTCGACTTGAAATAACACAGAACAAGAATAGAATGGATTTAAGACGTGTTTACAATAGATTTTTAACATCACATACACAAAAAAGATTCAAAATCTCCATGCTACACAGTTTTGCACAACTATATTTACAACACACAATCAGTGACATATATAATGTATGAATCAAATAGTACGTAAATTATTCATGGTTCAAGTTATGTGTCATTTTAAGGTAAAAATAAAATCAAAATATATTCTTTAAGGTTGCATTTTTCTGCACACTACAAAACTAAATATTACTTGATTGAACGAGACATTTATTTCAAATTTGGGTATTATATTCCTTTTTATTTACTTAGGAATTCATTGAGAGTTCACGTTATGTAAAAATCGTATTCTAAAAATGGAATAAATAGCATGCAAATCGAGGAAGAGAATCTCAGAAACAATTACATCAAATTTGAGAAATTACAAATCCTTCGATAGTAATAGTTTTCAATTCCAATAACAGCTAAATTTCTAAAATTAAGCCAATGACGAATTGTACGAGTTATCACTGAAATTACATTGATAGTATAGTAAAAAAAATTTGGTTTTTAATTTTTTTAGAATGCAAAGAAACAAAGATTGAAAGTTATTTAACAATTTTGTATCATGTAGCCATATGAAATGTAATTTAAAAACTAACGATATAAAGCTTATACAACACTAGTGAATCTTTTTGTATGAATGTAAAAGCTTATTCATACGTTCTTATTCCGCGCAAAGGCAAGTTATTATCTTCCTATTTTGTATGAAGATTATATATATTTTTTTAATAATTTGTACAAATTATTTTTCCACTCATGATAAGAAATAAGCATATGTTACAAGCCTTTTCTAACTGTTGAATAAACATAAAGATACATTACATAGCATAAATAAAATAAATATTCCTAAATTACATTTTTCACATAATTAGTTATGTGAAAGAATTAATTTCACTTCAGAAAATGTCCCTCCCATTAATTTCTATAATTAGAGTTAATAATTCCAAAATTATACTTTCATAAATATTAGTAATGTGTTGATGTACACAAATGAATATATATGTCGATAAAAAATTTTTATAAAATATGTCTGAATCCCCTTTTAAAAAGCAAAATGATTTGGATTTCTACTTTTTTTATGCGCAATTAGTTTCCGGTTACATCTAGAAGTATTGTAATAAAATTTATACAATTTAGATCAATTAGTTCTTTAAGAAAATTTGTTTTTTAACTACATATTATTACACGTTTTATACTGACATCCGGTAGTGGAGGGAAACGAGTTTTCATAACTCTTTGATAACTAAGCTATTTTTCTTCGTGTGTGAGGGGAGGGGAGGAGGTATGATACGAATATAAATTTTAGTTACATTTATAGTTACAAATGCATTTATATATATATTAGATTACTGTAGATTTAGTACCACAAATTAGTATTTATCATAAATATTCTCTCTGTAATTTACAGTAATTAAACACGATTTCTTGACAATGGTTCTCTTTGGCATTAAAACTTATTCGAGGACATTTGCGAAAGTTTTGATATTATAGAACTATAGTATTGAGCTGGCCCTCCACCTGCATGACAACATGAACACTTTAAACTCCAACATATTTAACGCTCATTAGCTTCCTCTTTTCACGATAGACTTTTAAAATATCAAATGGAATTCCATCAGATCACATACAGTGCAAGACGGTGTCTTAGAATAATTTATTATTTAAGAATAAATGTATTGGACGGCATTTTTGTAATCTGTTTGACATGAGCACGAAAAAGATTTATTACACGAATATTTTTCCTTTGGTTCTGTTATTTTCTACATCTAAAGTCATTTTGTTGTGTTCTTTCTGAACTGAAAAAAAGAGTTAATGTTGAAATAATATTTTTTAAGCAAACTATTAACAGTTTTTCTATGTATTTTAGCATATTCCAAATATACCTTTAGTTACAGATAGTAATCAATATGTTCGTCAAAAAATTGTAAATGAAATATAAATATCAACACATACATGGGATATTAACACATATAAATGATCAATTTAACTGAAACAATTGGTTACTTTAATATTACTTATATTTTTTTAAAACAAAGACTCTGGTATTCTTAATAAGAAAGAGTTGGATAAAGGTATCATATGACAATGTAGGATAAACACTAAAAGAAAATACAACTAATTAAAAATATTAGAAGCAAATATTAAACTTAAAAAAGCGTAAAATGCGTTTATCGATTTTGAAACCATCTGAAAATTAGATGGGAATAAAATTTGATCAGATGAATTAGTATTGTTTCATTATATCCTATCTAACTGTTATACAGCATTTCTATTCCATAAGCATCACCAAGACACCAAAAAATATACATTACTCACATTTTTCTTTATACATCAAATTCGATCATTCATACTTTTTTTTTTACCAAAACGCCTTTAGTTTGCTTTGCATCTTAATCTCTAAAACATTACTATAGTGGCAAAGGATATATACAAATAATTATCAAAAAATAATGGAAAGAGCTATTATTATGTATTTCAAATTAAAAAACACAAAAGTATAACTATTCCAACAAATACTACTCTTTTAGGAAGGATAGTTTATCTTTTCTTCTACGTTTAGCTATCTCCGGAGGTGAATTGTTTTTAAGTTTAGTTTGAGTTATTCAATTTCACTGAAACTTAGAAAGATAAAATTGTTGGAGATTGTGTAATTAGAACATCTGTAAGTGCAACCATCATTTCGTAGGTGCTCTTTGAATTAAAGTATTCGCCTACCTATAAAACGCGAATTTCCGTCAAAAAGTCGATTTTTTTATTGACAATCTATTACTAAAGCCGGATTTTGTAGCTTTCTAGAACAGTTTCAATTTTGTTTCTATCTTAACAAGTCAATTGAAAAGTCCCCAACCTGACACATAGATGGTACTACTAGAATTAAATCCAAATGTTTTCAGTTAGCCATAACCCTCAAAAGAAGCGTGTATAAATTTGACAGCTGTCGGATCATTAGTTTGTGAATTATAGCATTTTGACTGAAGCAACTTTTGTTATTGTAAAAAAAGTGGATAAAAAGGAATTTCGCGTGTTGATAAAATATTGCTTTTTGAAGGGAAAAAATACAGTTGAAGCAAAAACTTGGTTTGATGCCGAGTTTCTGGACACTGCCCCAGGAAATTCAACCATCAAGGATTGGTATGCTAAGTTTAGACGTGGTGAAATGAGCACCGAAAACAGTGAACGCAGTGGACGCCCCAAAGAGGTTGTTACCGACGAAAACATTAAAAAAATCCACAAAATGATTTTGAATGACCGTAAATTGAAATTGAATGAAATAGCAGACACTCTAAAGATATCAACTGAACGTGTACATCATATCATTCACGAATATTTAGGTATGAGAAAGCTATGTGCAAAGTGGGTGCCATGCGAGCTCACTTTTGACCAAAAACAACGACGAGTTGATGATTCGGAGCAGTGTTTGAAGATGATCAAGTGTAATAAACCCGAGTTTTTGCGTCGATATGTGAGAATGGATGAAACATGGCTCCATCATTTCACTCCGTAGTCCAATCGACAGTCATCCGAGTGGACTGCACACGATGAACCCGCTCCAAAGCGTGGGAAAACGCAACAGTCGGCTGGCAAGGTTTTGGCGTCTGTATTTTGGGATGCGCATGGAATAATTTTCATTGACTACCTTGAAAAAGGAAGGACTATCAACAGCGACTACTACATAGCGTTATTGGACCGTTTGAAGGACGAAATCGCCGAAAAACGGCCGCATTTGAAGAAAAAGAAAGTGCTGCTTCTCCAAGACAATGCACCGTGTAACAAATCAGTGAAAACTATGGCAAAAATCCATGAATTGAGCTTCGAATTGCTTTTTCATCCACCGTATTCTCCAGATCTGGCCCCCAGCGACTATTTCCTGTTCTCAAAAGAATGCTCGCTGGGAAGAAATTTTCGTCGAATGAAGAGGTGATCGCCGAAACTGAGTCCTATTTTGAAGCAAAGGACAAATCGTACTACAAAAATAGTATCGAAAAGTTGGAGGGTTGCTATAATCAGTGTATCACACTTGAAGGGAATTATGTTGGAAAAAAAAAACTAATTTTGCCGAAAAAAAATTTGTTTTAGTATGGTAGGCCGGGGACTTTTCAATTGACCTGTTACATAGAATATTAGTTATAAGAATTTTAATAATAATCTGTGTCAAATTGTCAAAAGTTTTCCGTTGATATTTTACGTAATATAGCCATCAAAATATCTTCCAACATGCAAGATGAATTTCCCAAGACCCAAAATAAAATGGATCTTTTAATGGTATAATATGATAAAGAGTATTAATGGAAATTTTTTTTGTTTAAAAACTGTGAAATTGGGTGCATATGATGCAATTATACAATTTAATGAGGGACATCAAGGCTGCTTAAAAGTCTTAAATAAGCTGAACATTGAAAATCCGTACTACTTCACTATAAAGGGATACAAAAACTTGGATTACAATCGAATCAGGGAATTGAAGCTTTATACAACACCTGTTAAATGTAAGCTTAGGAATGTTTTAAAGGCCACTAGGAAGAAAAAGATTATTTAAGTAATACAGATAATGAACTTCACAAATCAGTGCCCTTTTAATGTGAAATGTTTAATTAATTAGGTAAGTTTCTAGAATGAAATGTATTTTCAGCTTTTTCTCAAAATCAAGATTTTTCATACTTTGCTTCAGTGCAAATCATCGTATTGAAATAAGTTGAGTATATAATGTCATGAAACTTTCCTAGAATGCTCTATGTAAGAGAGTGCAGGATTTGAATTTATCATATTGTTATAATGCAATTACTTTGCATTTTATTGATGATAAAATCATAACTTATCACAAATTTGTACAGTCTTTCAGTATGTTAAAGTACGATTGCCTATAAATATATAATTTTCAGGGTTATAATTGTGAGAGAGGTACAAATCCTAAATTAGATTCAATTAATCATAATAAAATTAATGGAATTTAATTATCTCTATTTAAATTTCAGTTTTGTTTTTTGCACAAGTGCCATCTTACTGCTATTTTTATGTATTTTTAGAGCTGAAACATTAAAACAATTATTAATTTATACAAATTTTACATCCTATTTTAAGTTTTTAGCCATATCGTATAGTATATTGCACATAAAAAGTTATTTTTTCAATTATTTAAAAAAATCATCCACGAAGGCAGGCGGATTCCTTAAACAATAAAAATTATCGGAAGTTGAAATGGATTTGACTGAAATCATTTTTTCTTTAAACCCCACAGTATACACCCGAAATAATTTTTGAAGATTCCGATATCAAGTATTACTTTAAGAGAAAATTTCACAAGTAACAATTCTCTTCGGAGTGTCAATGCAAAATCCACTGCAAACGGGTGTGGATGTTAAAAGTAGTCTTAACTGAAGTCACGACATTCAAAACCTGGTCAAACGACGCATGAAATTAAGTGATACAGTTTCATGAATTGTCTATCACACATTTTCCATCGACGGTTTGGAGATAGGTCCAGAAACCTGCTGTAGTTATAGCGTGTCCATTTATGCAGAACGAAGTTAGGAAAATCTTTGATTCTGAGAGAGTAGCTGGATCATCTCTATGAATACCTGTTTGATGTTTTTTTTCAATTTAGCACTCGTTTCTACGTACACAGAAGACCTAAAACGTTGATCGATGACTTTCTGTACCATTGCAGGAAAGATCTGTCGCTCGTTGATCAGATCGGTCTTGTTTCCAACAAGAACTATAGACACATCATTGCCTGGAATTAAAGGAAACATAAATATCGTATAAGGTGATAAAAATATATTTATTTAAAATCAAAAAATATTGCGTCAAACAGATGGAATACATAACGCGGCTCCTTTTTTGGCCACAAATAAACAAAATTACTTGTCGAATAACGAATTAAGCAGTTTGATTGATTAATATGAAATGGTTTCATAATTTTCAGCAAAATAGTACAGTAATATATTTCTAGCACAAAACATTAGCAATATTACAAAAGTATACATCGAATGTTCAGCTGAATACAAAATTCAGCAAATAATGGCTAGCTTGAATCAAACGTATTGCAATCGATATTGAGAGAGGTGTTAAGAATAATACCTTCAAGAAACAAAACAACAACAATCTCAAAATTGTCCGATAATTAAACATTAACATTGCATTGCCACAGAAGCATTTCTGTCGTGTTAAGTTTTAATTTTATGTTTTTCTTATAAGTAGAGTTTTTTCAACTAATTTTTCTTATACTCATTAATCCAAAATCAGTGAAAAATAACACGAGAAGAGAAAGAAAGGAAAAAGGTGATACATCTGACCTAAACTGTGAAATAATATATAAATATGAGCAGAACGTGGAGGTCATAGACATGATGATATAAGATGATAATCATCAAAAAAGAGGGATTAGTAGTTTATATCACATTTCTAATAGGAGGTAAACAAAGTTGGTATCAATGTTAATGGTTCAATGTTTTTAAATTATGTTAATAAATGAATTAACTTCTCGAAATTTTTTCATGACCCTAATGTATTTCATATATGTAATTTCTTACATTAGAATTAGCTCAAATCTTAATCTTCTCTCTCTCTGTGTGTGTGTGTGTTCTTAACATTCTGCCCAATATACTCTAATATACGAGTATAGGGTAGTTATAATAAAAGTGACCCTATTTAGACCCCTGCAGAACCCGTTCTGCTAATCGGAATTTCAGGAAACCTGGTATATACGTTAGATGTACCATGAAAGTGAGATTTCTTTAATACAAATATAGTTCAAGTTTTGATCACCAAATGGCACTTTTCAAACATTACTTATGCAAATTGGATAAATTAGTCACACATATAAAGAGAATTTCAGTCAGAGTCTGAAACTTCCATTTTTTGCCTTTGCCATTGTTAATCATGCCCTTACAGAAGAAAGGTTGAGCTTTACTACTGAAACTGATTAATCAGAACGGCAGGGAATAGTTTAGTTGCACTTCGTGAATATAGTCGTTTAAATAGATGGATACAAGGGGTCATCTCAAAAAAATGGTTTGAAGAAGATAATCATGAAATTTGAAGAGACTGGAGGCTTGGGTGTTCTGCCAGGAAGAGGATGAAATCCAGTTTTGAATGAAACTGCCGAAGAAGTCGCTACTACTGCAGTTGAAAGAGCCTCTATTACCAGCAAGTGCTCTATCGGCGTCACAATAGTGTGCGATACCATGATCGACAGAACAAAAAATTCTGCGATCCATTTCAAAATGGTATCTGTATAAGATCATTGTAGTGCAAGTACTGCAACCTCAAGATCACCAAACACGCTCGGATTTTGTTTGCCGAATTTTGACGAGAAATAAAAGTTGATGATGCATGGCCTTGGAAAATTCTATGGTTAGATAAGGCGCAGTTTTCTTTAGATGAATCTATGAATACTCAAAATTTCCGCATATAGGACGCTTCTCCTTCTAATGTTCTAACCAAGCAACCATTAAATTCTGATTAAGTGACAGAATGGTGCAGATTTACTGCTGATTTTATCTTTGACAGATTTCCTTTGAAACTCTCACTCATCAAGGTCCTAAAACGTGATCTGTCATGAGTGCATGGCACATTGAACTCTTTCAACAGCAGGTCATTTCTGCTATACAGGAATGGTAATGTTTGCAGACCACTGTCTTCTTGCAAGATGCGACAATTCCCCACATTGGGCGCGAAAGAAAAGAACTGCTTCGAGCTTACTTTGCTGAAAATCATGTAATATCCAGGGACTTACCGGACGAATGGCCTCCTCATTCACCTAACTTAAATCCCTGTGATTTCTGGTTATGAGGATTCCTAAAAGACCGTATATATGGATGAGGAATTAGGACTATATCTGAGTTGAAAGCTAGTTTTATATGCGCCATGTAGCTGAAATCCTTCGAGATTTCTTCACGCTACCATTGAACACGCAAAAATGTGCTTTCGACTCGTAATTGATGTCACTGGAGCATACGTAATGGAGCATGTACATTGATGTCACTGGAGTACATTCTGTAAATGAATAAATTTTAATGATTCTGATAGATTTTTGTTCTTCTACACTCACTCCAATTCCCACTGGTGGTCAAAATATGAACTATTTTTATCGCAGAAATGATTTCCCCATGGTTTGTATAATGTATTTACTTAGTTTCATCAAACCCCAAGGAGTAGAACGGGTTCTATATTGATCTGAATAGGGTCACTGCATTTTCAACTCCCCTGTATTATGCAGTCCCTGACTGTTTTTTAACAATAAAATATTTTTGCGCTTTATTTCCGAAAGCATTCTACTAAACAAAAATTATAATATACAGTTATGAAAAAGATGAATTTTATTAAACCAAACTTTACATATATTTGGATTTTTCATGCTATAAAATAATTAATTTCAAATTTTCGTTCATTTCTTTCCGCAGTCGATGAAGTATTCCATTTGAAATTACGCTCAGAATCGCGATGATCTTAAATGGACTTGACAGAGTTTCAAAATTACGAAGTCCAGCATCCTTACCACTGGTAAAGTGTGACATTAATAAGTAATCAATCAATCTAGTTACCCTAAGGCGCTTTATATCAGTTTATAAATCTTAATTATCGATCCACTTATCAAATGTAGCAATAAAATGGTGAAAATGTGAATCGCATGTGATAGCGTTATATAAATATATAATTCTCTGGTGTTTTTTACAAATATCTGGGCAACGAATAATTGAATTAGAATTAAATTTATAACATATCATATCCAGTCTTTTCTCTAAATGATTATACTAAAATACGGTTTCATAATGAGGAAATTCTGCTTTAGTGTATATGTTTATTAATTAATAAATCCATTCACACATCATGATTAATTCTCTTTGACCTATTAATATTGATAAAATGCTTTTTCCAGATGCGGAGATAATTATGAAAGCAGTTTATTTTCTGCTGCCAGCACTATTAGAAAGTTGGGTACCTGAAAAAGAGTTAAAAGGTTTCAAAGCTGCGCAAGATTTCCAAGAACAGATGGGGAATTTTCAGGTTGTGTGATTGTTAATCAACTTGTTTGAGACAAAGCGTATAATATGTGAGATGGCGCGATTGGTTATCTTTTGAAATTATATAAGAAGAGTGTTAGGAAATATGGAGAAAGACTTTGAAGTTCTTGGAAAATTGGAATTGTTCACGCATTGACGGCTTTCCCATGGCACTTGACTAACTGAATTCCACAAAAAAGCTCTAATGGGAAGAAAGAAACTTATAGGAATGATTTTTGTAGGGTTAACTTAACGGGGGGGGGGCTGGAAAGTTAGGAAAAATGAATTGAAAATCCATCAAAGAATAAAATTAAAACAAGTGAAATTTACATAATAAACACTAATAATGTGGTACGTTATTTGGTCCTCCAACATCAGTTTCTGAATATTCTCTTATACATGTAAATTTCCCTTTGGTTTTACTTTATTTTATATACGAGTTTTGCTTACTACAAATTCTACAATATTATGAGAGGATTAGAATGTTTGCTTTGAGACATGTTGCAAAACAGTTATCAATTTAATTAATATTAATTGGAATAAAATTATTCAAATTACCATCGTTTCGATTCACGAGATTGGTCATGAAATGAGATGCACTTCTACTTCTGGATATCACCATACTTATAAACAAGATATCGCTCTAAAATTCAAGAAATACTCCTCTTATTCTCGTATTACTTTAAACTTAATATGAAATTTTTCTTTTCTCGTGACAATGCTTATCCTAGAATTTTCTGCTTACATTTTGAATTGGTAGTAAAATTGGTGATTACGTATTCCGTAATAATATATAATTATAATCCTGATGTATTTTTAAACCTGCCCCATGTAAATTTCTAATAATAAATATGCCTTTAATCTGAATTATGTATCTATCCTAAAATTAACGCGTTCTAGAAAGCGAGGGTAAGTGATTGTAATTTGATGAGTGCAGTTTAGGCTTCACTATATAGGTTTAGAAAACATTGATTTTATGTAAATTTACTTTGTAAAATATCTTAGAAAAGTGTACGTTACATTCAATTATAGTTTATTTAATTTTATCTTATACCAGAATAAATTTTTGATTGAAAAATTTATAGTTCAGTGATTAATTAAAAAAGACTCCCAAGTATTTCAGTGATGGAAATCATAATAAATTTATTCTTCACCTAATATAAATTTGCTGCTAAATTCAAATCAGCAAAATAAAACTTGAATTTAAAAGGTATTTTATTATTTAGCTCCGAAAAAGATTCCTCCTACAAAATGGAGACATAATAGACAATGTTCCTTAAATTGATAATTTATCTTTAGTAATTTATCTTTTTCTTGTGAAAATCACAAAAATTGGAAAAAAATAGCATCATCTGAAATTTAAAAATATTTTTACAGACACCTGTACTAATATTTAATTACTAATCCTATCTAATCTAATGAAGGAAATTTTTTTAAAAAAAATAATTGCATGAATAAAAATGATAGCTTTAAAATTTAAAATATTAACACAAAATATAAGCAATTTAGTAATATTGATAGACTCAGGGGAAAAAAAGAGTTATTTTATGCAAAAATAACATACATCTTTGTATGTTATCATGCATTTTTATTAAGTCACGAGATGATAATAGCAACTTATATATATATAAAACTAATACGAAATTTTCAATATTCTTAAAAAATTTCTAAATAATTTGCTATCACTAAATGAAAACAAATGATTCACTCGAATTGAAGTGTAAAATGAATTGCATGGAAATTCTAAATTAATAAATTATATTTTTAAAACCTTCAACGACTAGTATCTAGCACAGCAATTGTAGTTTAATTTTAATTTTTATTAACTTCGTACTAGAAGCAACACGAGGGCTACTGGCGACGGACCTCGTAATTTTGAACCACGGTCAAATAACGAGAATGACACCTGAGCTGGAACCCCCCTCCTCCTAACATCCACACCACCGACTACACGGAGGATCGAAGGTCTTAGGCGGCCAAGGATCGAACCCGCGACTGAACGAAAACCCCGGCCGTGAGTCCGCGACCTTGACCACTGCAGAGCATTTGTAAGCAAATGTTGTAGGAGTTCAATATAATTCCCTATTTTCCAACTAATAATATTAAAAATAAATGGTTTATCCTACCCAAGGAACTGATTAGTTTTCTACTTTAGTATTTCCTTGTAATGTAACTTTGAAAAAGAAATTATTTCTCTCTACTCGCATATTTTGAATTTTCTTACGTTTTTACAATTGTGAACAGTAATTTCTCTCTTAGTGTAGAATAACGAATAAGTGAAAGTATGAGGACGTGATGGTTAGTTATCCAATTGAATTATTTGAATAAAAAAAATATTTACCTATAAAAAACATAAAGGGATTTCTTGTCCATGTGGAATGCAGATATAATTTCTTTTTTATTTTATGAACGAAATACATATTAATTGAAAAAGTGTAAAGTGTGTCAATTATAAGTTAAAATACAGAGAAGATACAAATGTGAAATGTGTATACAAAGAAAAAGAACATTATATTTCCTTTACATTAATTGTGCCTTATATATGCATTACCTCATTTCTATGTACACTATACTTCTATGTTAACCCACCATACAGCATGAAAAAAGGTGTAAGTGACTTAATATATATATTTAGAAACACGAATATAATCACGAAGCAAACTGTAATGTCAGTACAAAGGAAAGTTGCTATTAACCGAATTTACAATTCAAAAAAAAGAGTATATGACGTGTATTATAAATGAGGAGACACAAAATAAAGCAATATCAAACATTAAAGTGTCTATCAAAATTGCTTGAAACAATTAGTAAAACGATGTTTACAATTTCATTGTCCCTCAAATCATATGGTGTAATTATAAACATCAAACTGTAGGTTTATTCAAATTATCAGAATCAAAAATTAATAGCTATTCATTATATTCATATATCATTGATGATAGTAAATAATTAAAACACTGGAATCTTGAGCCGAACACAAAATGACGGCCCTCAATTGTCCATAGCAATAACTTGTGACCCCGGTTTTGTAGCTGAATAGGGCTGTCAGCTTTTTCGCCCAAAGTCTGCCTGATCTCAATTATTCATTCCCAAGCGTTCCCTGCTTTGAATTTTCACGAACATTTAATATTCAAAACCAGTGGAAGGTCCAAATATAGCTTGTTTACAAGTACCCCTTGTTCACCCAGCTTAACTCCCCTATATGTCTAGAAAACAACTATAAACTACATTTTTTCATTGGAATATATGGGCGCGGTAGTCTAATGCTCATGATCGCAAATTCGCCTTAAGTGTTCGTCGCGGGTTCGAAAGCTGATACCTCATCGGACCCGTTGTGTAACAGGGCTGATGCCCGTTAAATATGGACTAGCTCCCAAGTCCTATCATTGATGGGGTATAGAAGTTGGGAGGGGAAGATTCCAGCACAGAAATCGTTCTCGTTACTTGACTCATGCTCAAATTTACTAGGTCCTTCGGCATTAGGCCTAGTGTTGCTTCGAAGTGTGACGTTCATCAGTCATTGTAGTATATATAACGGGTTCTCTCACGTATAACTTTCAACAAACACTAAAGGTATTTCATATGACGTTAGTTATGGTAAAGGAACTATGACTAATGTAAATTACATAGGAAAATTCAAGTGAATTTAATTGATTATATATATATATATATAGTGAGTGTTAATTGTATGGAAAGGAGAAGTTATCAACAAAACAGTGAAACTTACAACACTGATAAAAGTTAATATCTGAAGTAAGTAATGACTTAAATACCTTCGATGAATTCAACTCTTTTAGGAAGTTTTGCTACTGACTCGAACCTTGATAGTTAGCATTAGTTAAGTAAATATTTATATTATTAATCTTTAGATATGTACTTGTATGTAGACTTTATCTATAGATATAATAACTAACATGCGGATTGTTGAGTATTTGTAATTCCGAATAAAATAAAATAATTTTGGTACCTACGCTGTCAGACTTTCTATTTGTTTGACTATTTATTAGTGACTGTTTAAATATTAATTGGTGATACAACTATCAAGTGAAAGAAGTAATGTGGGAGCATTACGTATATATTGAGATAAAATGTATCAGTCCTTTTCATCTTGTATTCTGCATTCCTGTCTTGAAAATACTTATATTGATTATACACTACATCTTCCAATTTTTCCTTTCTTACAGTAAACTTTAAAAAAGAAAAAATGTTGTTCAAATAAATGAAAATGTGATGATGAACGAAGATGCTTTTCTATTTCCCAATGTTTTTATATAAATGACTTGGTGGTCCATTCAGTATTTTAAAAAACTAATCAATAAGAGATACTTATACATAAAAGCATCTGCTGTATATGTTACTCTAATAAAAGATTTTATCTTCGAAAATACAGGAAACTTCTTTTCATAAATAAAAACGTTTTTTTCTGTAACAAGGTTCGCGATACCCTCATATAAGAGGACATCCCAAAATGCAGTTATACTCTAACATTCGACAGTTGTCTTTGCGAACATTATGTTATCCGAGACATGTGTAGCTAATGACACACCACATCATCCCTCCAGTCACTAGGCCCCTATTACGATGTCGAATGCACGCTGCAAACACTCGTTCTTCTGAGTTCATAAGCACATCTGTCATGATACTGTAAGAAAAACCAAAGTATTCCAAAAATATGTCCATGATTGTCATTCAACGTTCCAATATAGATGGGTAGGGGGAATTATCAAGGAAAAGCATAACAATGGCTCTCGAGCAGAAAGTTAGTGGTACGACATTGCATTTTCAATGCGGGAATCCTACAAAGAAGCTTGGATTCTGCATGAATCGTCAAAGTCGGTTGGAAAACAAGTATATCCTATGCAGCATCAATAACTGGGAGCCTCCGAGATCCTGTTAGGATTTTCTGAAGCTATCGATTCCATATTCGCATATGTAATATATATGAAGCCTGTTAGCGAGGAAAGAGGGGTGGCTAGTTTATTAAGAGTGGCACATCCTGAACTTTCTTATAAGAAGCAGGGGTGAAACGAGCCCCGAGAAGTAAATAAACCTCTTTACTGTTTCATGCTAAAGAGACGGAGTTGTCCTTATCCCACGTGAACAATACTGAATTCTTCGTGAAAGGGAGTTAGAGAGTAAGAAAAATGGACAATAGATTAGAGATATAGATAAGTAAAAGGTATCACACGCTCTCTTATGGGAAAAGTCGTTACAGCATCCCAGTCAATGGATCATGACCAAAGCAACAATAAGTAAAAGTATCGAGGAACAAAAAGTGCATACCTGTTTTGATAAACCATGATTCTACCACGCACAAATTCCAACATTTGCCGCAAGGAGTTCATTCCTTTTCATAACGAAGCCTTTTACACAAACAAACCAGCGATGAGACTTCCGAATAGTAAACTTGCAGTTAAATCATCCCTTTTTCATAGTATGTGTGAATGATGTTACTATTGCATACACTATTCAAATGCGCTGATATACTAATGATTTGCATATAACAGTGTATTTTTTTTTCATAGACACTTGATATTTTTTGCTTCACAATTTCATGATATAGAAATTTTAATGACCAGTAGTGTACATCACGTTTAATTGTAGTGCAATTTTAATGGTTTCGACACTCATAAAAGCAAATGCCTGTATATAAATTACCTTTTAGAAATATACTTTTTCTTATGACAGGAAAAATGTGAAAATATTTCAGTTATAGTTTAACAATCATTTCATCCAAATGCATATAGATATTCATCTTAGCAATTTATTCTGAATAGGTTCCCTCTTTTATTCAAATTTATTTTTGTAATCATGCACTGTACACGATTTCCTATTTCTCGTTCATTTTATATATTGATACAGTATTGTAGATATTTAACAAATCAAGATATTGGGCGAAAAGATATACAATGGTCATTCGAAACATATTCTATAAGAATGAAAAAAAGGCAAATGAAGTGGTTTTCCTTTAAAGGTTCCCAGAGGGCCTTGTTCGGAAAGATGATTATATATTTAAACATGGAAAAACCAAGTTTCTTTGTAGACACATTTCACCCAATGCCTTTCAAGTGTTTGAACACTATGAAAGAGCAATGTTGCCCCATGATTACTTGGAAGAGGATCTATTAGGTTGTTCGGCACAAATAAGTGTTAAATGTCGTTAAACAATGTTGAGCCACTCACCAAAAATATAGACCTGCCAGAACAAGATAAGTCAAAAGCATGAGAAAGTAGTAGAGGCTGAATTTTCTAGCAGTGAATGAAAACGGGAATGGAGAGAAAGGACATTCCCAAGGAGGGGGGGGGAGAAATATTGTAACGCCCCTTCTTCTCTACCAAGTTTCCTGATACATCGAGACTCAATCAGTGAAAAAATATTCAATGAAACATATCTTAATTTATTTTAAGATTAATCCAAATAAAGTTTTGTTATGAACGTCGGGCGCTTATTAATTCGCGTCCTAAACAAAGTTTATAAAAGAAATTGCTACCTATCTCAGTAAAAGTACTACCCACCTAGGAATACTAGATTAATTGCGATATCTATTGTCCATATCGGGGGTCCAACAAATTTACTACTTTTTCATAGCAGTTGTCACGCTTATACCTTCAGTCTACTCCTTCATTTAGGTAATATACGTAAAGTTCAATCTCTATCAAAAATCGTCGGGAAGTAATCCAAATGAAGAAGGAAACACCTAAGAAATCATTACCGTCTGAATGTTCCACCTTAAAGAAGTGTGAATAACACTGACAGTTATCCTTCAAGACTTTCACGATTGCTGCTAAATTTCAATTACCAGATATTGGAAATACAGTTAAAGTAAACAACAAATTCATCAAAGAATTATGCTACGTAAATTAAGGAAAGGGAGAAAGCCAAATAGTTAATTCACCTCGACAGAAATAAATTTATTTCTATTTAATACTTTAATAAGACTACTGCCGAGTGAATAGCGCGCTTTCTTTTAGAAACTCTCAAACAGAAGAGGCGGTAATTTCGGTTTCATTTCACTGTAACCGGAATAAATTGTATACGTAATGCAACTATCTCAACTGCTGTATACTTGGTGTAACTTTAATTATTGTTAAAATACGAAAGTCACCAATAAGTATCTGACTTAATGATATTTTTTTACCTCTGAGACTTAGTATTTGATCGCAAATTTGGATGGATTCTTCGAATGATTTGATTTCGTTTAGGGCAAATACAATCACAAATCCATCCGCCGAACGGATGCTATCCTCTCGTAAGTCTGGAAATGGCAGCGTACCCGCAGTGTCTGTTATCATTACTTCATGCATCTCACCATCTGGAAAGAAAATTATGCATCTGCATTATTGGCATATGTAAATTCTTGTTTATAAGATGCAACAGTTTTGGAATTCCTTCAATAGATTGACAGAAAAATGAAAAGTTCGATATAACGGAAAAATTAAGAAATCATTCTGTGCATGTTTCTGTTATAAGAACAAAACTATTTTATTTTTAATAAAAAGATTTATAATTATATGATAAGAGTTCTTTATTTGATTTATTTGAGTTATATTGGAAATATTTAAGAGCACTAAAGTTACGAGGGCTATTTATTCGCAAGTTCCATCGGTCGTGAAAAGAAAAACATGGTGAAAATCAAAACTTTTTTAATAGGAACATTAAGATACACCTTGCTATCTACTTCCTTATATTATCTCCTCTTCAACTGAGATGTTTGTTAATAACATCATACTTACTTTTCAATACTCTTATCATAGAAGGCAGAAGCATGTGGGCTTTCTGGGAATTCTCTACGCAGGTCTGCAGCTTGTCGTCTGATTCAAACTTATATTCTGCTATCCAGCGTTTCATGTGAACAAAATTATGCCTACGAGGATGCATTGATGGTCGTTTGTTAAATTCTTCCAAAAAACACCTTTTCGGTCCTGGAACACAGTAGTCATACACTTTCTGCTGGAAAAGGCTCTCTTGAAATTCTCACTCTGGGAATGAAAATGCATTCATTGTTAGGAGAACTCTATTTTTTTTCTTCAGTATCGCAACGAACTGATGTCCCATTCCCTGTGTCAATTTTGTTTCAAAACTCTCCTTCACCATGGTAGCGCTGAAGAAACAATAAGTGACGCCGACACTCATTTCCTAAGTTTTTTTGTGATCGGACATAATCTTCAGGCACCATCTAGTGTACAGTTTCCCGTCATAATGATATAGAACGCTGACCGTGAAATTTCGGGAAAAGAATCATTCAACACAGAAATTGCGAACCGATAATTTTCTCAAACAACCTGATCCACTCCCTGAAAAAGATAATCATTTGACACCCACACTTTCTTCCCTGCACGCGTGCTTCCTCAACATCTGCACCATTGTCCCGCTTTGCTGTCACTTATGGAAATATTTCCGAACGCATTAGTCATGCGTCTATGAATTTTGACTGCATTGCACCCCTCAGCATGAAGAAATCGAATGACATCAAGCAATCCACACTTGGCGGGAGACTTTATAGTTCGAGGCATGTTTACATGCTCAGTAGTGTTAACTGCGACCTGACGCGATCGAAGGGCATACTAGTGACACTACGCTACCTATCTGTGTGGTGTCCTCTGAATTTCAAGGGAGTTTTCCTATCACGGTCGATCGGACATGTAAAGAAAATAGCGTTCGTATATTAAAATGCATTACAATAATGAATCAGTAAATCTTATTAAAATCGTTATATACTGAACATTGACTTTCTTTGAAGAAATAATTTAAATTCTTTAAATATAATAAAATAATTTAATCAGTAATTCCATAACCGTAGTTGTGGACTCGCGGCGGGTTGAGTTGTGGGTTCGAGCCCTGGTTTCAGGAAAGAATCACCTTGTAGATGAGGTTGATGCTCGTTTAATATGTTAAGGCTCAAAGTCCCCCCATTGGCATGATGTGGAAGTTTAGAAAGGGAGGTTCCAGCTTCACCACTTGAACGAGGCTGAAACCTTTTCCTAGTCTTATTTGTTTGAAGATTTTATTTCAAAGTTTGAAATATTTAGATTTTATCCTCTACTAAAATGGATATTATAGAACTGAAAATGATTATGCAGTATAATATATATCAGACTAAAATTTAAAATTACCTTAAATATAAAAAAAATATAGAGAAATCAATTTTTTTAATGAAGTAAGAGTGAAGTGCTATAGCTAATTCGCTAATAAAACAGAGTACGTAATTAAAATTATTTAAGCTTATTACTACATTAAAAATTAATTGAAAATTAGAATAGTTCACGGTGCATCAACTGTCATCCTCTATAATATTAGGATAATAATATAAATTTTGAATTGATGAAATTTAAAAACTTAACAATATATAGTATCTAAAAATTTTGACTCGTAAAAATTTCTTGTTGCTATTTTTGAAATGTACATATATAATTCATAAATTTTTTAACAATCATCATTTTTGGAAAATTCCTGTATATTTAAAAAGGAGAACAGTATTTGAAAAGATATGATACAGTTGGTCTTTATGAAGATTTCTAGTTATGATTGAAAATGAACAAATTGAATATCATCCGGGGAATAAGAATATAAATTAGTATTACATTTCTTTTCAATTCTGTGAATTTTCAAAACATAGGAGATGTCTTCGTTACCAAACTGAGGTACTAAATAAATGGTCAGTCGCCAATAACCCTCGCGTTGCTTCTAGTGTGACTTCAATACATAAAAAAAAAGACAATTGGATTTTAAACAAAGAAAGTATTAAAATGTGGAAATTTGCGTATATCTTTTTCAAAGGAATCCATATGCATCCGAGTCAAAAAATTATACAAACCACTTAAAAATCATTCACAACATAATTTTTGTATTATGTAGTTATTATTAACAAACTATATACGCAATCTTTCAGAGTACTCTGAAGGTTTTGTTGATATTCTGATAGGTTTTTAACTTACGTGCAGGAATATTATAAAGAATTTAAAACTGTTTTGATGTTTTTGAATAACGAGGGATTTGAATAATTTGGTACTTTCTTGAAAATGTATATCCTTTTTTCAGCTATGTTTATCATAAACTTTATTTCCGCTCCAATAATAAAAATTTCAAATTTATTAGCTATATTTTTAATAAATGATTATAATTGTACCAAAATATAAAATAATTTTTAACAATACCTTATAGCTTTGAAGATATTTCCGATAATTGATTCATTTTTTTTTCATAATGTCTAATTCCCTTTGGGATTATTTTTGATATTTTCTACGAAACAAATATTTATACTTTGTAACATAATGCATGCACTTTGATAAAAATATACAATTTTCTATTCCTTGTTCCATTTGAATATTAAATGCAAACTAAATATTTGAAAAGATATAATAATAATTGCAATGTTTGCATATTGATTTTGAATTCTTTCTCTATTAGAGATTCTAAATAGTTAATTTTATTTTTGAGCTAGATTAATTTCCAAATAAAGTTTTATGTTTCAATATTCATTAAATGTCTGGGAGTAATCCAGAAGAAACGATTTGATATAAATATAAGGAACGAAATTCTTTAAGACTTGTATAAGCGGTACTGAATTACACTAAGGAAATAAAGCGAACAGTCACTTTGTTTTTCCAAGGTACGAATTAAAAGCTTGACTAATAAACTATATCTATATCAATTTAATATCTGTACTAGTTGCCCAAAGATCGTCTTGCTAAGATTTAATATTATGATTTTTCTCCTTTTTTTTTTAACTTTTCTAATCTAGAGATGCAAGGGCAGGCCATGTTCTAGATAAACGCATCAAGAAAAAAATTCTTTTTTTCTCCAAAACGCAACTTAAAAGCTTGAGATAATATTATATTTTTATATATATATATTATTTTAAGAAGTCTTTTAGAGATTAAGTAATCGAAAAATTCATACTGCATTTCTTTTACCCTCTTTCTCTTTACTTTCTGCGAAAAATTTATGTAAAGATTTATTCTTATTTTACTAGAATTTTTTTAAACATAAGAAATTCCTTGGTTTCACTAAGAAATAAAACAAGACTTTTGTTAGCATATTATACTTATAGTGAAATAAAAAGTTCTTTCAGATATAGAACCAAAACGGATTTAATATACGGAAGGTTGGGTAACATTATTGTACATATATGAAGCAAAGGTAGCTTTTATTTTGTTCTCTCTCTCTCTCTCATATATATAAATACGGCGTTGGACGGATGACTGCCAAAGGTTTGGAGAAAATGATCGATAAATTTGAAAAGACAGGTTCTTTTGATGTGCAATCTGGTAGAGGGAGGAAAAAATTGATTTGAGGTTATTGAAGAAGTGACAATAGCAGTGCAGGAAGAATCGAACGATGGTGTGCAACCATGCAGTCCACGGGGAATTTCCCGAGCATTGGACAGGCTTGTGAGCACGGTGCATAAGATTCTACGAAACATCCTTCATTGCTATTCTTACAAAATTAGCCATGTGCATCAGTTGTTTCCTTCTGACTTGTGAGCAAGAGGTACTTTTGCTTTAGAATTTCTTGCTCACATGGAAGTGGACAACGGTGGAAAATTATGTGGACGGAGGAAGCCCATTTCCATCTGACAAGATATGTCATTGCACAGAATTGCCGAATGTGGGCAACAGACAATCCACTCGCAACTCAACCAGTACCACTTCCTACTGGTCATTGTGTGGTGCTGGCTTATGGCATCATTTATCATAGAGCAATATTTTTTCGAGGAGACGGGTGCTTTCGGTCCTGTAACCGTTAACGTCACTGATCAGCGAAGCGAGTGTATTTTGCACAATCACGTTATTCCAGATCTTCAACAGCATAGATGTGTGGCTGAGATCATCTTCCTACGCACATTACAAATCCAGTGAAGCAGCTGCTGAAATTGCTTTTTGGAAATACTAGAGTTATCAGCTGTCATTTCTCTACAACCTGGCCACCCCGATCACCTGATCTTAATCCGTGTGACTTCTGATTGTGGTTCTATCTGAAAGATGCTGTGCTCAGTGCTGCGACACTTAGATGAACTGAAGGCACGCATTGCGCAACACATTCTGAACGTGACCCAGGAGACACTTCGATCAGTTGTGCAGTATGTTGTTTCTCCATTTCATCTTTTTGCACACAACGGTGGATAGCATAATGAACATGTTTTGCGGCAGTCTCATGAAATTTAAAAACCGATTTGATGAACGCTTTTTTTGCGGTTTTTAGCCTCAGGACCGTTGAAAAACGACTTTTCCCATCCGATGTGATTTGACCTTTCCATGGCGGGGTTTACGTGATCAACAATATCACATCTTTTCAGTCATGCACATTGAATAGTACAGTTGGTTTAGCGTGTAACTTACACATTACGATTCCTTTGTCAATTAAAATGAACCCTTTTAAATTATGATGCTTACAGCGTTATCTGTTGCTAAAATTTGGAATTATTTTTTTTTTCTTCTATTGCCATACGTTTTCTCCCTTCTTCAATAATATTCCGTTCAAATTTGACGTCATTCTGATCAGTCGTTCTTTTTTTTACAGCGTTTTGAAACTTTAACTTTAATTATAATCACCCTGTATATATATATATATATATATATATATATTGATTTTTTGAGTACTAAATAAGATATTTTGATGGATTCATGTAATATTAGTGATTGCGAAGATGGGTACAGTCATAATAGGTCAATATATAAAAAATTTAAAACTAAAATATTCAAAAAATGTTTATAATTAATCTTCTTTTGATGGTTTTTTAGGTTCTAAAGTTAATTACACCCGAAAATATAAAACTAAAATTGTTTGGAATAGTAATTTTGTTAAGAATATATCTAATATCACTAGCTGTGTGTATAGATCGAAAAATGGATCTAATCAAAATTATATAGAGACAAATAGTAATATTGAGGCGAATTATTATAATAATTATTTTCAGAATTTCAGTGAGATAAGATTGAAATATAGAAATTGTAATGATAAAAGAAGCAAAACTTGTATCATGATAGATGCAGAACAAATAGATGAAAAATCCCAGTTTACTTTCTGCAAAACGAACGACTGTATCTATATGTTGAATTGTAAAATATGTGAATACAAATATATAGGTCAAACATCTAATTATATCAATATTAGAATGAATTAACATAGATCAGATTCAAAGAGATATCAAAAGGAAAATCAATTTCGTAGAATTAAAATCATGCATTTTAATATGCATGGATTTCATAACATTTATTTATATATAATTAGGATTGTTCCCAATAAGATGAAAAGGTTATGGTGGGAAAATTTTTATGTAGGATTTTTTAAGACAACCTACCCATATGGACTAAATACAATATATTACGACAGAAATTTGCTTCAGTTGATGAAGTTAAAAGATATAATGGAATATATTTATACCGAAGATAAATGTAACAATAAAAATGTAAGAAATAATAGAGGTAAACGTAAAAAAGGGGAACAAATGGACACAAATATTATTAGAAATAAAATTATAGAATTAGAAAATGATTTTAAAAAGAACTTCAAAATCAAAAAAATTAAATTTTTCATCTTTGGATTGAAGAAAGCTGAAATTAGAATTGCTAGGGAGATACTTGGAAAACTACAGAATGAACAAGGTTTTCACATTATGAAAGACCTATGTAATTACATAATTAAAAAACTAAATATCAAGATGCATATTGATCATGAAAATGTAAAGGAATATTGCACATTTCGATTCTTAAACAAATCCTTCAATAGGATAAATTTTTCAAGAGTTTTTAAAAAATATATGCATCTATTCCCAAATAAAATATAACTATAAAAAGTGCTTTTAGGTATAACAAGAAATTAGGAAGCTTAATATTTAATTACAATTATGGAATTGATATGGAAATGTTGGGTCAATGTGCGTGTGTGTGTGATCGGTATGGTGAACATGTGGATGAATATCATGGTCATGTGGTCACTAGGGATTTGAATTTAATTAATGATGAAAAATTAAGAAATATAATAAGATAAGGTACAGGCTACAGATTACCAATAACAGAGAGTAATTATGTAGCTAAAAAAGAAATATAAAAGGATCTAGATAACTTTATTATCAAAATAGCTATCAAATATAATATACCTTATGAGGCCTTTAGGGAATTTAGGGATAGAGTCTACACTGATCTAAAAAATGTTAATTATAGATTTAAAAATGGAATAAAACTCAAAGATATTAGAACTTCTGTAGAAAATTTACAAAATAATTTTATAATAGTATATATGGATAAAGTTCCTGAAAATTTTGCACTCATTTGTAAACAATTTTATTTCAAAAGGATGAATGAGTAATTCCAGGATAATGAAACTTTTGTTCTCTCAAAATATAAAGACAGAGAAATTTTTAATAGATTAGATGCATTTCACAAAAAAATCGATTTACATTTCAATAATAAAAAATTCTCTCATGTTTTCTTAACTCCTAAATTCCATAAGAACCTAATTAAATTTAGAACTGTTACAAATGCATATAATACATACATAACTAAATCTGGTAAAATCTTACAGAATGTATTAAATAATATTTTAGAAAAGCTTGAGCAAACTGTTATTATTAAAAATAGTATAGATTTACTTAATTCCATAGGCAATAGTTACACGGGTACAATTAATCTATAGTTATGATTTTCAGGATCTTTTTAATTCCATTGATATAGAGGATATGATTAGAGTTTTGATGATACTTTATAATCAATATGGTATAAAAATACTATAAAAATGAACAAATTTAAAAACCTTTTACAATTAGTACTGCAAGAAAATTATAGACTTTTCAATAAGCAAATATACAAACAGATAAAAGACCTAGCTCAAGGTGGACCAACTAGCAACATTTTACCTAATCTTTATTTACATTTTTATGAATCAAACCGTCTTAACAACTCTCTTTGTATTTTATATAGATATATAGATGAGCTAATAATTTTTAGTAAATGTAAAGAGTTTAAGCCGATCATTGAATTTTATTCTAATTATTTGATTTTATTGCAGACGAATTCAAATATGGGTGGGGCTGAACATTTGGATACAAAGTTACAGATAAAGGATCACATCATTTGTAGTAAATTATTTGATTAAAGAGATGCATTATGGTTTAAGATAATTAAAATGTCTTATTGTTAAAGCAATATTCATTTATCCATATACAAAAACATTATATTAAATTTTTTGCATCGTAAAAATTTGTTAGTTACAAATGATAAAGATATATTCAATAATATTAAGAAATTTATGAGAGAATATAAAGAATGCGATTATCCATTAGATTTTGTAAAGAAATATATTCCCAATAATTTATATGATGGTTTACTTTGATGTGTTCTTAAGATTTCCCATCAGGACTTCGTAGAGGACTCTGGAAGTTATTGAAGTATCATTATGTAAATTGTATCTGATATCTAAAGAAATTTTTATAATATTGTGATTTCTCAATAGAATCTTTGTTTCATGAATTATATGTATTTTTAATATTTACATCTTACAGTAAGAGCTTACTCTAATATTTTTTGGATTGGTGACTTATTCAAAAAGGTAATCTTATACATGAGGGCTATTACCTTTCGGGACATTCATGAATTTTTGAACCTTCGTTTCAAAATAAATCCGCCACACAACATTGAGATTACAAAGTCAGCTAGTTAGTGGTCTAGTTGTGAAGATATTTTGAAACATTTCTGTATTATTACACTTTTACACACACATATTTCACTCAATTGAATTTTAAATAATTATAACAAATAAAATTCCAATTTATGTATCATTTAATATGAATTCTGGTCATGATTGGTTTATTGGTGGATTTTTATCAAATACTCTATATTGAAACATTTTGAACTCAAATTAGTTAAGTACTATTGACTTACAAATTTTATCTGGCAACAGTGCATGGTGGTGGACATCATCACCTAAAAAGTTCCTTAGCCTATTGCACTCAGGTTCATGATCACTTGTCAAAGATATGATCTTTTGAATCTTTGCCTTTACAATTGTGAAATTTGAATAGATTTTTCATGAAAAGCTTGGATTCGGGTATGTAGTTTTTAAAGTTTTAAATCTTTAACTGGAAATATTTTACTGTTTCGAAAAAAACCTTAAATTTTTAATTGAATAATTTTTAATTGGATAATTTTAATTGGATATTTTTAATTGGATATTTTTAAACGTATATTTTTAAATGGATAAGTTTTAATTGGATAAGTTTTATTTGTATAATTAATAATTGGATAATTTAATAGATGGTTTTTATTTAAAAAATTTTAATTGGAAGGATTTTAGGTGAAGAATATATTTTATTAGTTTGGAAAACAATTGTTTTTGAAAAAATTAGTAATTGAGATATCTCGCCATTTAATTTTTTTTCCTTGTTTATTGTTTCTTTTCTTGAAATTACAATTTGAATCTTGGAGTAATCCATTTTTACCCAACAAGATGCATTGGGGGGAGGGTTGGCACCAAAGAACTAGTTTAACCCCACAATTCTGTCCCCAGTCTGAATAAGCATGTTTTGTTTTGTCGGGTATTCAAATTATTCTTTGGTTTAAATTAGTTTCAAATTTTATTCAATTTTTATTCATCTCTTAGTTTCAAATTTGATTCAATTTCATCTTTTTTACTTAGTTCTATAAATGAGTTTTTTTGTTGATTTTGGATTTTATTTGTTCTCTTTCTCTTATAATTTTTAATGATAAATTCATTGCTTTATCTTATACTTATATTTATATATGTATGTAACATTGAAGAAAATTAAAAATCTTTTAAAAATTATTCAGTCTAATTAAAATTATTAAATCATCATCATATTTGACTAAACAGCCCAAAATGAGCCAAGTCCTTCTCTTTAAAATTCCTCTAAGATATTTGCTTCTCGCCTTACTCTATTGCCCATTCCTCTTCCCAATCACTTTAAATCTGATGCTACAAAATCAAGCCAATGTTTTTTGGTCTTCTGACTAGTGAAGGACTTTGCAAAAGATATCTTTTTTACTTGATTTTTCTCATTCATCCTAAGGATATGAGAAGTCCAGTTCTTTCGTTTTATTAGAATACATTTAATTGTACCAAGCTCATTAAATATTCGATATATTTCAGAATTGAAACGTGTTCGTTGAAAGCCATTTTCTTTGACGCCACCGAAAATACCTCTGAGAACCTTTCTCTCAAAATTGAAATTTAGAATTCCAAATTTTTTTTGGAAATTGGTTTCTGAGCAATACATTAGGACTGAACTAATTAGAGTTTTATAAACAAGAAGCCTCGTTTTTCAGGAGAGAAACGATACTTCAGTAAAGATTGGAGTCTAACATACGTTTCGTCGAATACGATTTTCGATGTCAGAAATGTCGTCATTTTTTTCTTTAAACAGAGATCCAAAGTAATTAAGATATCAGAAAGTTTCAAACACACGAGTGCCAATTTTTAAATGATTAAGGGTTTCTTTTGATAATGTCTTTATTATAGGTAAATATTTAGTGTTTTAGATTATTTATTTTCAATCTACTTATTGTTTGGGGGATGGTCATAGGGCTGACAACACCTCCGCATAAAAAATCATTTGTTTCGAATTTAATGAAGAAACTACCCGGATTGCCTACCCGGATTGTTAAAAATATTAAATAAATGGATATAACCATTGCTTTTTTTAGCATACATTGATATATTTTTGTGTTCTAGGTAAATGTTTTTATTTATATGTATGTGTATATTTAAGTATATCTGCTATTTTTATGGTAGTTTTCTTGTAGAGTATTTGTGTGTTTAATTATTTGGTTTTGTAACAAAACTTTTATTTTATTTTTATTTTTGTCAAAATGTGGGAGATAAAAGTTCTTTGAAAAGTTTCATCTATGAATTATAAAGTCTTGTTTTCATGGTTTTCAGTAAATTTCTGCATAATCTCTAAATTTAAAAAAACATTACTTGGTGAAGGTTTTAAATTTAAAAAAAATTAGAATGATATTTTTAAGTAAATTCTTTAATTTTATACATTCAATGCACCAACAGTTTGGTGGTTATTTTTGTTGATAATACCATATTGGATAGCCATAAGCTTAACTATACAGTAAGATGTAAGAAATATATTTTCTTAGGTTTTAAATATATTTTTAAAGTATTCATTAATGCATTAATGATTTTCCTTTTTCCTAATCTAAATTTTATTCATTTTTAGCATTTTAAAAATTCTAGGTCTTTTCCTTAATTAATAATGTAATTACTGAAGTGTGATGGTTGGATCAATAAAACTAATTTAAGCATACATTTCCCAGTACAATGTTTACGACAGTATTTACAGTACAATATTTCCATTTTTATTTTTCATTATTGTTTTCTTTTCTCTTGAGATGTGATATATTTTGGGTAAATTTGTACTTCACTACCTTGCATTTTTGATTAATGGCTTAGTGTTTTTATTCTGGCTATCCTGTTTATTTTGTTTCTTCGTAAATTTTAGTTTTTTTTTTTTTTATTATAACATTTAGTACGTCTTAGATCTATCGTAATGTTACATGGAACCCCAAAACAAGTAACCCACTCTGAATAAAATGCGTCAGCTATTGTTTTAACTTCAAGGTCGGGAAGAAGTGTAGATTTTGTCCATTTTGTAAAACGATCAATGGCTGTCAAGCAAAAAGTAAATCCTTTTGAAAATGGAATAAGCCTAGTAATATACACGTGAACATGATTTGCACGTACAAACATGTCACTGAATTTTTGAAATGAGGCTGAAGTATGTCTATAAATCTTAGAACATTAGCATGGGTTACATTGCTTAGGCCATACTGTACGATCTTTCTTTATGCTAGGCCACACATACCAGATTTAAATTAACTTTGAGGCAGTTCTAATTACAGAGTGAGCTAAAGTGTGGACAAAATCAAAATAATTTTTCCTGTGTTTTTTCACGTATGTTGGGATATGCCTTATTAATATCTAAATCACATAATTCCACATCAGAATTTGAGTGTTTAAATTCTTTTCAAATTCAAAGAATCTTGAAGAATTAAGTAAATATGTTAATTTGCTTGTTCAGAAGCGATTTTGCGAAAATTAAATGAACCTAAAATTTGGATCGTATTATTGCACGACAAAGTGTCAGCGACTTTAACCTCAGTATTTTTAATGTATAGGATATTTGTTGTGACTTGTTAAACATAATCGAGTTGTCAATTTAGTTTTGGCGAGCATTTTTAGACTTCTGCTTAAAAGCACATTAAAAAGGTTTATAGTCAGAAAATACTCGTACAATAAAGCTATTTCTGCTAGCATAAATCTGAATTTTTTTATGGTTGAATAGACTGCTAATAGTTCCCTATTGTAGGCACTATATTTCATTTGGTTAGCATTAAGTAATTACAAAACGTAGGCTAAAGGTTCGAGTCTCGTTGCGGTCATTTTATTTAGTGCTCCCTTGCATAATCTGATGCATCTACCTGAAGTACAAATGATACATTTGTGTTATGTGCTAACATTGCAGAATTTGCTAATACTTGTTTTGATTTTTCAAAAGCTTTTTTCATTTGATGAGAACAAGGGATTTTTCTCTTGTCATTTCTTATTGAACATTTCAAAACTTTGTTGAGAAATGCTTAGTTGTGAACTTAGCGTGGCAGGAATATGCGACACAAATTTAGCATTTCTAAACACATACACACATTGTTTTGATTCCTTTACAGATTTTGTGATTTTTTTGTAATTTATTTTTGCCTCTGTTTTTTCTTTTTTTTTTTTTTGGTATCGGGCCATCTTTAGTAACAAGATGTTCTGAAGCATGGATTTTGAGAGCACCAAAGATGTATTTAGAAACATTAAGCTTGAGGTCATAATCATTCAATTTTGTTAAGCCCTTGTGACATTGGGCTATTCGCGGTTTCTCTTCACTAACCTCGGGGACTTTCAATTGAGATGGATTGCTTTCGCTAAGCAACCTTTGCCCAACCCAAAATGAAACGTGATACGTAAAGTTAGTATGAAAAGCAGTTAGGAATGAAGTGAAACAGTCGAGTTGAGAAATTTATAAACTCCGTCGGAAGGAGTAGAGTATCTGAAAGAGAGGTTGTAGGTGAGGTGAAGCCGAAGTGATAGATAAGATGAAGGAAGAAATAGAGGGTTCGAGCAAAGATTGCTGTAGAAGGATATTGCCTAGTGTTTTCAACAGTTGTTCCAGAGTCTGAGTTGCAGTTGAGGAAGGATTAGTGGTAAGAGTCTGTTAGATTACTATTGGTGGGTTAAATTGAAGTTAATATAAATATTACCCGGGAGAGCACAATCATTTCTGTCATAGTAAATATATACTAATAAATTGTTGAAGCATTGTTGTGGTGATTCTGTAATTATTTGTGTCGTAGTGCTTAATAATTGAATCTAGTGATGGCACAAGATGAAGCCCGGGACGGGCGGGCGTCACTCCCTTTGTAACATGTCGCTTCTGAATTATCAGAGAAAACTTAAATATTGGCTAGATAAGTGTAACAAAAGAATTCCACACCTCTTAGAACCTCATGCATAGGTCTTAGAAAAGATTGAACAGCATTTTTAAATCCATATTTTAAATAAGGGAAATCAAATAAGCCAAATATGGTTAGTATCGGAGTCTCAGGTATATAATTTTCATTTGGGATATGCCAATTTACACGAGTGATATCCAGTATTGAAAAATTATTTTCCCACAGGATAATTGTCCAAAATCATAAATATAAGAAATAGGATACGAATGAAAACTCATAACAGCGTTTAATGCTTTAAAATACTCAACCGGACGTATGCCGGTAGACTTTTTGTTTATAAAATGTATAAGAAATGACTAATGGCTTTTAAAAAGCCGACAAATTCCTTGCTGTGTCATAGATTTAAATTCTTCTTTTGTTTCCTTAAATACAGGGTGTTTCATATTGAATGGGGCAAAAAGAAAACATGATTATGAACGTTGTAATTAATATATTTAGAAAATTCAAATTTACCTCAAAACTACATTTATTCAAGTTTCAACAGGTGTTCAATATGTACCTCTCCGGTGACACGACAAATGTCTACACAGTAATCAAGCTTCTACCACACTCGTGATAGCATATCTCCTCTGATGGAGTTCAGCACTGCAGTTAACCACTTCTTCAGTTTCTCTAAATCCTGAGGAAGAGGATGCACAAACACCTTGTCCTTAACGAAACCCCAGAGAAAAAAATCACAGGGCCTTAGATCTGGTGATCTCGGCGGCCAATGAAGACATGTCATATCCTGTGGCCCAGCACGGCCAATCCAGCGATGGGGTAGACGTTCGTTCAGGAACTCACGTACGTTCTTATTCCAATGTGGGGGAGCACCATTATGCTGCAAAATGAAATCAGGAACAGCTTCCTCCAGCTGGGGGAGCAACCACTCAGAGAGCATGTCTTGGTAAATGTCCCCATTAATTGATGTTTCAGCAAAGAAAAATGGACCCAAAACACATCTGTTTGATAAAGCGCAGAAAACGTTCAGCTTGGGAGAATCACGCTGATGTTCTAATGTTACATGGACATTTTCCGTGCCCAAAATCGCAAATTATGGCGATTAACTTTGCCACATAAGTGGAACTTGGCTTCATCGGTAAACACCAGTGTGTTCTCGAAACCATTCACGTCGAGATTTTCTTGAAATTTCACACAGAAATTCTTACGCAACGGTTTGTCAGTAGGTTTTAGAGCCTGGTCCATCTGATATCTGTACGGCTTGAATTGGAGACGCTTCCGTAAGACACGCCACACCGTTGTGTGAGAGACAACCAGTTCTGCTCCTGCACGTCGCGTTGATTTTGAGGGACTCCGTTAAACTGAATCACGAATTATTTTAACCACTTCGGGTTTTGTTTCCTTTCGTCCTGGGCTTTTGTTCTTGCATAAGCAGCCGGTACCCTGAAACGGTTTCATCCACCTGCTTATGTTATGCCGATTTGGTGGCTTTTTACGAAATTTCGTGTGAAAATGTCTTTGCACAACAGTTACCGAGGAGGTTTTGGCATATTCAAAAACGCAGTACGCTTTCTCCTGCATGGACAACATTTTGTTTAACAGCGCCTCTAGCGGCGAGTTCGTCATTCGATAATTTTTCCTTGTTGCCAAATAAAACTTGTATAATTGTAGTTGCAGAATAAATTTGTTTCGGCTGAATAAATCCATTAAGGCAGTCACACTACGCTATTCTTTTTGTCCCATTCAATATGAAACACCCTGTACTTAAGGTCGAAGTCTTCTAGCGATTTTTTATTGAAATTAAAGATGACGAAGTGCCACCTCACTCTCTACCGTTCCAATTTATTACCTTTGAGTACCTACACATTCAATGTGCATCCAATCATCATACAGCTATCTAATTACTGTGGTTCATTTCGATCTATGAATCTATTAAATGCTTGGATATTGATAAGAATGCTAAATAATAAAATTAAAAAGTAACACTTACCAGGCATTTTGATCCTATAACTATATACATCCTCGATTGTTGGTTCATAATCAGTTTCAAAATGGCACCGCAAGTACCGTAGAACTAGTGCCGTCTTGCCCACTCTACTAGGACCCAGGACCACCACTTGAAGCTTTGTTTGAGGACTGGTTAATTGTGGCTCACTCATTGGTGAATGGGAGTGGGTGTCAGAATCATTGCTCTTTCGATGAGCAGAGGCACCAATACAGCAACGGAGCGCTTCAAACACTCCAGTGCGCGAGTGTGAATTTACTTCCTCGGTGATGGTAGAAAGACCTTGAACTGATCTGCGATTTCTTCTTAAACCTTTTGGAGTCACAGAAGCGGAGGAAGCTTCGGAACTAGAAAAAGGGAGAGAATGTTTCAACCATTATATTTCTCAACAACTGAACATTTGAAATCTGAGGCTGGGAAGGTTACAGCAGTGGCTACAACGTCAGAAGTTTTCCGGAAAACTTTAGAACTCAGTGCAATCTATGTCGCTGTAGCAGTACAAGGGAACGATTGGTGAATTCCTGACGACGATCAAAGACAAGAACAACACCAAAACGAAAATTGTTTTAAATTCAAATCTACATTTTGTAAGAATTTAGAGACCTAGGAGTACTCGGCTCCCCATTATTCCACTTCAGAATCATTTAAACGAGAGATTCGACTTGAAATTAGCAACAAATCTTGCAATCGAAAATCACTGGGTTTCTTTCGATTCTAAAGGCTTTAGAAAAAATTTACATTATAAGTTCACTATTACTAAAAACATGTAATAAGGTGTTTTGATATAAACGTTGAAAAGGGAGATACCGATATAGTTTAATTAATTTAATAGTATAGAGTGGTTTTATAATTTCAAACAAATAAATGCTCAAAATGTGTAGCAATGATAAATGTCGCAGTAAGGACTAATACAAAAATTCCCTCTCTTCCCCCTGACAGATATGACACTCTTCGACCAAACCCTACTATAACCTACCAAATAATACATATATAGAACCTGTATACAACATATGATAAGCCAGCACCCATCAGTTAGTTAGTTAATATTTTCCTAAGCATGACGGCGAAGATACATCAAGGGAAAGAGACGATGCGAAAGCGATTATTTTCCCACTTGTAGATTTCTTTATAAACCAACAGTTTAAAGGTGTTTTTCAGCTTTCATGTCAGGATAATCTCTCGGATTAGTTATGATAAAATATCTCTTATTTTCCCTATTATTCGGAATTCACGAAATAGTTTCAATTGCAAATATTTCAAGTAGAAAACCTTAATAAACATAAGTCTCACCAATAAAAAAGACGCATTTACGTAAAGTCTATTTATAAGCCATTAATGGAATCAGACCTAAGCTTACGTTGCTCGTAATAATAAATAAAAGCACATACACAAACCCTTAAGCACGTTTACAAAAGTACCTGACTATCTCAATCTAGAATTTCGGATGTTGGAGTAATACTAATTTTAGCATAAAGTCGCTTTGCGAACTGAGTTCCCGAGACGACTTGCGCGAAGACTTCCTGGTTAGCGCTGGAATATTAGATCAAATCAAACCCAACACATGGATGAGTGTTGTGGTTCAGGGAATATTTTTTCTGATATTCAGACCTCTGTAATTGTCTTCGGTAAATAAAATTACTCGTACTTTGCTCCAAATCGTATTATCCTTCCTTTCACCACAAAATTATGCAAATTTAAGAAGTATAAAGCCAAACGCACAAGAAAATCATTCATACTGATTTCTATTGTGAAAACCAAACACTTCTCAGCCCTGAATTTCCGTAATGGAGAATATTAAGGGTTTAACGAACAATCTAATAAGTCACTATTAAGCGATTTCTCCAATATAATTTGATAATTTTCCAAAACTTCGAAAACCAAATTCCGCAAGGGTCATCTACCAAATATACTTTGTTCCATTTAATATCCATAACAGTTTTGAAGACTTCATACGGTATTAATTATTATTGTTTAAAAATTATCAGTTTTTAACTTTGCATATTTCTTTAAGTATTCAAAATTACTGAACTACATTTATCTCAAAATAATGTGTATCATCAATAATTTTGCACGCATGAATCTGAAATAAATTTATCAAAAAAGAGTGTCATACAAAATTGTTTATTATACACTCCTTTACTTTCTTCATTTCAATGCAAACATCTCCTGTACGACGTAGGTACCATTTGATATAAAGAAAAAATACATGAATAGGGCATTAAAAAGAATTTTGCTTTTAAACCATATTACATGCAATAATGTATCACATCAGTTAGAATAGCAAAGGCTTTTTTTCGG
This sequence comes from Nephila pilipes, assembly GCA_019974015.1. NCBI lineage: Eukaryota > Metazoa > Arthropoda > Arachnida > Araneae > Nephilidae > Nephila > Nephila pilipes. The sequence goes on along the minus strand of BMAW01000426.1, from coordinate 149,961 downwards.
AATAAACATGCTTAATCAGGAATCGGATATTTTCATTTTCATGGATTAAATCGTTCAACTAATCATGAAAAAAATTCTTGAAAGAGAACATAAAAAATATGCTATAATTTCAATACACTCAAAATTATACGATTGATATGTATTTTTTAAAAGGAGAAGCAAATTTCAAAAACATAGTTATAGAAACAAAGACACCCGCGAAACACATTTACACAACAGCGTGCAAAGACACAAAACAAATAACACAGCAAGCGAAATGTAAGAATAATTCGAGTGCCTTTGAGCATTTCAAAACAGTTACACACAAAACACATACACAGAGAAATTTACAATAACAAAAAGCATTCAAAAAGGGTTCCTTTTGAATAGTGCACTATTCTACATCAAATATAAAGGAGGGTGGGGAAACATTTATTTTTGATATGTTTTTATCTTTTAATTTCGTAAAACATATCAACATCGAGCATAAAATGAATTATATCTTACCTCATTTCTTGATTTAAAGTTGATGTTAAAGATTCACTTTTCAAAAGTAGACGGCAAAGGTGGTCGTCTTTTATAACTGTAAATGAAATTCAATTTCTTTTACCATAAAAGGTACTGATTTTAATACAAATTACATGAGTTCAATTTCAATTGAGTCAATGCCTTAAATACTACTACGCCCAGAAACTATTTGTCTGCAATTTATTGTTCTTTGGTAACTGAAGTTAGGCAGGCGAGGTTTATTGGAGACGACCCTCACCCTCATGTACGACTTTCTTTCTTTCCCGCAGAAAATGTTAGTGTCAGGTAAATCATAATTGAGGGATGAAGTGTAACAAGCAACATCGGAAATTTAGTTTCTAACAAAACGACAGGAACACTCGGGTAACACTACTGCATTAAATTTGTATTTGAATGTTTGTAATTATAAGAACAGGAAAGGACAGGAAACGAACCAATGAGCATTTTTAAAGGTATCAGAATTTTGTCCAATTGTATTGCGACAAATCGGCTGCGAGTTTTCTCAAAGAAGGTGTTCCATCCCATTCTTCCTACAGTGGCAGAATCGGTGTGAAAAACATGTGGTCGTATCAGCCCAAGAAGGCTGATTTGAAGAAATTCAGTTTAAGACTGTTATAAAAGAATATGCTTTTCTAACATAGGCCGAATAGTTTTTGAAAACAGTGGTAAAAGAAAATCAGAAACATTCATTCGAAAAGGAAAGTTTTTGTTTCGAGAATAGAGCGATTTTAACTATTGGAAACGCTCTGTCGATCGTCAAGAAATATTAGATGGTTCCCATCCTTCAAGAAATTTGGTTGTCTACTAGAAACGTAACATAATTAATGTTTCAAGAAGTCATTCAGTACAGATATGATGGACAATTAATGATGGACAATTACGATGGACACCGTACATGCTCTCAGATTTCATTTGTTAAAGTTCCAAAGAAATATCTTCAATTACGTTCCTGATCTTCGACTTGCAAACAACCTTCCATAATAAACTATCCATTATTTCATAATTTTTTGCTCAAAGCGAGACAACTTTACTTTTGTTGAGCTGAGGGTGAGCAATATTTTTTTTTATTGTTCCCAGATGATTTTCTAATCTTAGAGTTTTGTGCCATTAATTTTGTTGCGTATAACGTACAGATTGTAAAGTTGTACTAATATATTATTTTAGAAATTAATACGTGCTACTTCAAGAATAAAAGTGGATTGCAAAAGAATTTCAAAGCAGATGTAATTTTTAATGGTGTTTTTCTGTTAATTGACAATTGAGAGAGAAAGAGGGAGCAAATGATTATTTAGACAAAAAGTTTGACAATTGTTAAAAACTTCAATATGGTATCGAAAGAGTTAGAGAAATCAAATCTTATCAAGACTTATGACTTGATTTAAATATTTAATACTTAATTACTTGCTTAGTGTAATTACTTATGCAATTTTAAATATGCTCAATATATAATATAAATTAGTGCTCTTTTCTAATAGACTCGATTAATATAAATCAAAATATAAAAATCCTGTGTGAAATAAATGTAAAGAGAAAAAATCTCATCTAGTAGCATTACGTTGACAAAAACATTCCTTGTTGATGTGGCACCATCAACCTGTTTGCTGGTGACCCGTATGTTAGTAAGTATAGGGTATCCCTTTCTAGAAATATGTATCCATGTAAAAACATTTTTGGGATGATGAATGGACTAAATTCACAGATAACTGGCGCCACTTCAAAATCACGTGATGTCTACAAAAACAAACTGGAGTAGTCTGCGTTAACATCGGATCTCTCTATGTGCTAGTTGTTTACATCGTTTACACCCACTTTCTTTGAATTAATATATTTCAATATTATCATATTTCTTACATTATTCAATTATTTATATTCGGTGAGAAATAATCTCAGTATATATGTTTAAATATCTATATTCTTATTCTCGTTTAATTGTGTTGTTAAAATGTCGTTCGGTAAGCTACAATAAGCCTATTTAAACTTGCTTTTGGTGTTTGTTTGTATACTTACGAAAAACGTTTTAAATTATTTTCTGCTTTAAACAAATGCATTTTTGAACAGCTAATGGCTATTTCAGATTTTTGTTTCGATTAAGCTTATTTTTTGAATTTCAAATTATTTCATATATAAATATTGTTACGTATCATTAGATCATCAGTTGTTTCTAACATGTTAAAAATAAAGGCCTCAATATTTATTCTAGTATTGTAGTTATTCTAAACCCTCTGAAAAATATATGTGAATAGTTGAAATATAATTAAGCTCGTATGAATTAAAAAATATCTTTTAAGTATAAACACCTTATATTTATCAGGCTGATTATGTTTAAAATATAAAGCAACATTGGATTAAACTATTTTCTCATTTAATCAAGATACAGAATTAAGCTGTAACAGTTTTATAATGATTTATGATTTAAACAGGTGTAATTTTGTGCCTTGAATTAAAGTTTTTTAAAATTTGTTTCGTAAACAAACTTAATTAATCATAAGTTGATTATAACGTTTTAAAAAGGAATGAACAATATGTATGAGAAGAAAAATGCGAATATGTAATTTCTATATACAATTTCAAATTTAATAATGATTTGCTAGCATTAATTTTTTTCTTTTTCTCAAAGTAATATTTATTAATAAAATACAATTTTTAATTATATATTTTAAAGTAAAATAAAGTGCAGGAATTCAAATTTTGATTATTGTGAACAAGACACAGACAAATCTTATAATAGTAATAATCAATCTAATTTTTCAGAATATGCACAGCATGTTAATTTTTAAAATTGTTACTAGAAATGGTTATATTTTAATAGAAATTATGAAAACAGAATTTTAAGAATCCCAAAAATTTACATTCTATAAAACTTAAATACTGCTTAACAATCTGTTACGTACCCTTGTCGTGCAAATGTGATTATTGTATCTTCCAGCCAATACCAGAACCTCGGATTTAGTTTTAATTCATCTCGACACAAGCATATTTTTTTAAAAAAATTAATTAGCTTAAGAAGTACATGAAGTAAGTGGTTAAATTCTGTGAATAAACATACAAATATCTCGTCTTTTTTACAATATCAGAAACATCTTACAAAGTCTATTGAAAAATTAATATTTAGTTTAGGACATTTATGAAGGAATGTGATTGGATTGTAAATAAATATGTTTAACAAGTCAATTAAAAGGGCTAGATAATATACTCAACCTTATCCTATGGTGAACATTTATAAGCGTTTTTACAATTTAATTAATTATTTATAGCTATAGTACTTGTGTCATCTATCGAATACAAAAGGAATTTTTACTGTGTGAAATTTTATTGTTAGAGTTCGTGCAAGAATCAAATCTGAATATACAACACCAAATATTTATTTAAATTTTTGCCCTAATTTTTAGACCGCATTGGGGAAAGCCCAAAATATTAAATATTTATGCTAAATCCATAATTAAATAAAAATCAAATTTTGAATTACAACACCAACAAGTAATGGTTCCTAATCCCAAGTCATATGAATTTAAAACAGATAACTTATAAATATTTGATACAATAGTGATGGCAATACAATCACTTATTAATATGATGAACAGTATTTCGAATCTATTAGAAAGGATGCCTGGTTAGACTATGAAATTTTGGTTCCAAAATACACATGAAATTTGTGTTTAACTTAAAACTATGTTCCTTCAATATATATATGTTCTGAGATGTCTTACTCCTGTTCATAAATCATCTGAAATTTAATATAAATCATTAAAGAATAATGTGGAGTAAAAGCTATTTTTGTCAACATTTTATTCTGTGTGTATAATTTATGATTGCCATACAGTATTATTGGAACGAAAAACTGATGTACAACAATTCTTCGAAAATGGTAAAACCTTAATATCTTGAACTTAAATATATATCTTAAAACAAAGTATAAAAATTGTACAATCATATCACCATCAATTAAAATAGACAGTTTAAGTTACATTGCACAATTATGAAGTAAAAAAAAATAGAATTCATGTCCAGCATCATTTCTGTATAAAGAAATGTTGCAAACTGTATCAAAATATTGAAGTTTCCCAGCACTGCTTTTTAAATACTATGATATTATTCTATTAAATATACTTAGCATCATACACAAATATTTACACTGATCTATAATAATTCTTAAAGTTAATAGATCTTATAACTTTTCAGGATTTATAGACAAGAAAGAAGTAAATAAAAATATAATTTAAAATGTAACGTTACGAGTGGTCTGCAACATACACGAATAATTACACAAATGAAAATCATTTTCTAAACTGATCAATAACAATAATCCTAAGATATAATAGAATCTCTCTGAAGATATTACAATATAACCTTTCAAATATGCAATATTTTAAAAAATATTTATTTTTGAATTAATTATCTATTCAATTTTGAAAATTCTTAATGTATAAACCAACAAATATTACCAGACAATTTCAACAAATGTTCAAAATAAATATTTATTAAATATCTCAAATAATCTTATTTGGTAAAACTATTAGCAGAGAAGAAAGAAGCATTTTTTTAAAATATTAGCAAATCACAGTTAAATTAGGATGCTTTCAATCATGAAAAAAATGTTTGCTCGTAAACCAAATAAATTTGAAGCCATTATTTTAGTTTGATGATACAAGAATGATTCAATACCTTTCTGCTTCAGCAATACAAATTCAGATTTAAACAATCATTTTGAAATAAGAGATAAAAACAAAGTTGCGCATTGATTTCTCGTTAAATTAAAAAAAGTAATAGATATAGCAAAATATAAGTTACATTAGTTGCCTTTGCAATTACAAAATTATTAAAAGCAGCACTAACACATATGACAACCTGGGGGCGGTCGAGAAGTTTGATAATTATTCTGATACATTAACAAAGCAGAAATAATCTAAATACTGTGTTTGAATTTGACATTCCGAATAGCTAGTAATCTTTAAAGAGGGAATTATTTAACAAGAATAACGTAATCCTTTAAGTAGATACTCCGACGCTTAGTAGATTTACGCATGAAAAATACAACTAAAAGACATTTTCCTTTTAAATGATTAATTCAATACAGTAATTCAATGATAATCCTTATCATTGGCGACCTTTACGAACAACCCAATTCGAAAAAATACTCCATTAGATTACTTTTCGCTGTCTATGATCGATAGAATTTTCTTTTCTCTTGTTTTTTTCTTTGATTTTTTAGAATGAATCTGAAATTTTTCGCAGAAATAGAGATTGAGAATTTGATGAAAGAAGAAAATTTTGTTGATAGACACTTAAAAAAATCTGATGGTGTCTGCTGAATTGGAAAAAGAAAATTTAACCACTTCTAAGAAAAAAATTATGGTAGATTACCACAAGCATATGGAATATGTTGATTTAGGAGACCGAAGGGCATCCACCTACACTTTTGCTTGACGAACTAGGAAATTGACTAAAAATTATTCTTTAGCCTCATCGATATTGTTGTATTTTTGATCTTTAAGTCGTGCCAAAATAAGTTAAAAATTCAGTTTAAAAGAATTTAGAATGAATTTATTAACATCTCTGATAGGAAAATTAAATCATAATTAGATAAAAACCAACATTTTTTAAAACAACGTTTTTATATGGTGGCAAAGTTTAATAAAAAAAATTATTTAAATATTAGTTAAAACTTTGTAAAAACCTCATACCTCTCTTGTCTTTAAGATCACTCTCTCTGCGAAATTCAATATATCTTCCATAGATGGCGCCAGGTTACTGCACAAATTACGTTTCTAAAAAAAATTATTGAAATGTTAGTTAGCAAATGTCTAAATATTGCATTGTTAAGCGAATAAGAACGATTCCCAAAGTTCCGGAGCTGTAGCTGAATGGGCAGTTGGTTAAAATAACGATCGAAAATTTGATGACACACACACACCAAGTGAAATTCAGAAAAATGTTTTAATAAAAATGCAGAGCCTTCAGTAATAACAAGAACAAATGATAATAAAGACAAATGATAATAAATTTTTTATTGGCCAATTGACGAAAAGAAAAGAAGGAAGTACATATATTGTGCGAAAAAGAATATACAAAAAAAGAACAACTATATTTGCAAGGCATTCAATGTGACTCTTTGTATTGACTAAAATTGTTTCAAAAAATAACACACAATTTATTTAAAAATCTCTTAACACATAAACCAATAAAAAAAAGACTAGAATAAAAAAGATTAAAACTGATATATTTTTAATAAAAAGAAAAAGAAAAAATAAACGAAAAAAGTTCTTTCAAGAGCCAAAAATTTTAAAAAGTGGAATTCACTTTACATTTTTAAAACAGACACTTGAAAAACATTGTTACAAGAACTTTTCAATTTAAGATATAAGTTTCATTTGAAAACAAAATGTATTAAAAAAACAAATTAAAACTTTTTTTTCCTTTAAGATTAAAGATTCATAGAAGTATTTGATATAAAAAAGTGTTACACACATATTATTTTCATCGGAATGCATAAAATAACTGAAGGTTTTGCCTTAATTTGACGTACTTTACTCAGCAACTTTGAAACGTATTCAGTTAAGTTAAAAATTATTTTTTAAATCTTACTTTTGTTAATATTTAATCACAAAAGGGCCACGGTAGCTAACGAGTGAGGTCGCAGACTCGTAGCCGGGATTGAGTTGAGAGTTCGAGTAATGTTCAATTGAAATCCGGCTGTTAATCCTGTCTTGTTTTTAAGTCCTGATGTTGGTGTGGTGTGGAAGTTTGGTGAGTGGATGCCGTCCTCATTACTTGACCGTCGTTCAAATTTATGAAGTCCGTCATCAGTAACCTTCGCATTGTTTCAAAATGCGATGTTATTAAAATGTCAAATCAAAGTATTTGGGGTACATTGATTTTTTTGTGTATTAAAAGGGCGTTAATTTAAAAAATAAAATATTTAGTTATAATGTTCAGTATATTGTTCTTAAAGTTTTCCTACTCTTACATATTTCGTCGAATAATTTTGAAAACATGAGGCATTATTTTTATTACATGAGTTCAATGTTGCAGTAAAATATATAAGTTGCAATAATAAGACCACAGATAAAGACTGCACAATAAGTCATGCGATTACACACCTATATGTATATATATATATATATATATATATATATAAGCGAGCTCCGAATAAATTATTACGAGTTTATGATTGAACTATCGCATTCTCAAAGTGTATAGTCATGAGATTGCAGAAGCTATTAATTTAATATTGCTTTAACGTACTTGCTTCTAGAAAATATCTTAGTAATATGGTATAGCTGTCGCTTTCTTTGTTATTTGTTTTGTTTGAAAATGTTAATTTACGCAATACATGACTATAAGTTATGATAAATATATAAATATACATTTGAAAGTTTGTAAGTCACTCAATTAAGAAGGAGAACCAGGAATTCAGAAAAAATTATTATGATATGATACGGCGCTAAATATTAGGATCTTTCTTACTCGTCAATGCTTACTGACTAAAACTCAGCAACCCTTACTATATCTCCTTTGTAACTAGAAAACTAACCATACCGCATGTACTGAACTCAAACTTCCCAATGGGGGAAAGAAAATTTTTCCTCAATCCTAAAAGCGCCGAGAGGAAAGGATACTTTGACTTAGAATCTGCCGAGTTCTAAAGGTTACGAAAGGTTATTATACTGTAAAAGGAAAGCGATAATTCCAGACGTTAAATAAACTAATTTAGGGCTTCTATGTGTGTGAGAGCTTGTCTGCGTTAGAGTAGTTGTTCGCATTAGGGGTGGAAACATCCCCCTTTGGGTGGTGGGAGGATGACCACGTTTTCGGCAGTTAGAGCGCGATATGAGCATTCAAACGTAATTTTAAAACTCCCAAATAAATGTATTAAATAGAATATCTAATTTTCAACATCTGTTATGAAACAAACTTACGCGAAGGCTCTGGGAATAGTAAGTGTACTCCCTTCTCTCTCTCCACCGTCGATATCTGTGTTTCCATTGCACGAAATCAAGGAAAAGAAGTCCCGCATTTTGTCAGGAGAATAGTTCTCCGTCATTGAAACGAAATCTGATTTGGCCATCGGGTGAAAGTTATTCTAGGCAGTATGCCTTTGAAGTTTAATGGACAATCATTACTCATCCTAACCAGCACAGTGTATGAGCCAGCTGTTTTCCTTTGTTTATTCAAGTCATTTAGTAATTTTTTTATCGGAATTTATTATATTGCATGAGCGTTGAACACAATCGACTTCTATTTATTGTAACTAGATCTGACACAGCATTGAATCCTAGACTAGACGATATAAGAGAAACGGAAAGTAATTAAAAGATATTTTACCATAGACCACAGTCCAGGATAAAGATGATTATAATGCTACTTTGAATCTGAAATTATGTGAGATGATCTTCATTCTGACCTTTCTCAGTTTCATGAGATGAACACTTGACCAATTTCTCCTAAATCTGAACCTCGAATGTCTCAATATTAGTGAAAAGTCTCATAGCCAATTGAAGAGATTCCAGAGGTAAATTATTCTCAAAAACTTCAGAAAACTCCTTTTTCAAAGGTTTTCTTGAGGTTTTTAAGACTGAATACCATCTGTGAATCATGCAGTGAACAGCTAAAATACCTATACATTCGTCTTCAAAAGATTGATGAACTTACGATGACAAAAATCCCCTTTACAGTGTATATTCTCCTCTCGAATTTGTAGAGGCAGTGCTTCCGTAGAATTTATTGCATTGATTGTAAAAGGATTTCGAATCCAATCGTATTGTTCCGTATTAATGGAATAAAAATATTGATCAAATTTCTGCTGAAGCATACTTAAATGTTGTTGGGCCAGATCCACAATTAATTGGTTGTTTTCAATTGTAATATGATTGGTCCTTTGGTACATTTCCAAACATCCTTTTTGCAACTCTTTCTGCCAAAGTTCGAGTTTTTTAAAAAATCCTTGTAATTTGTCGGAGCATGTCAAAATATTCTCATTTCGACCTTGCATTTTTTTATTAAGTTCATTCAAATGCTCGAATATATCAGCCATGTATGCAAGTTTGGCTATTTAGTAATCATCATAGAGGTGCTGGAATATTTCGAACATATTCTGTGTTAAAAGAAATTCACGCACCTAGTGACGAAGCTCAAATAATCTAGCCGAAACTTTGCCTCGGGATAGCCAACGAATTTCTGTATAAAATAATGATTCATATTCGGCTCCCATTTCTGCACAAAGTAATCCAAAAATTCGCGAATTTATGACTCTTGATTTAATTAAATTTATGATTTTAATGCATTCATTGTGTTCAAAAGTTCTTCCGGCAAATTCTTGACCATCAATGCTTCTCGATGTATGCAGCAGTGTGTAAATTGTACCGTCGGATTTTTTTGTTTTACACAAGAGATAAAACCTTTTTTACCACCCGTCATTGCCGCAGCGCCATCCGTGCAAACAGCAATGCAGTTGCTCCATTGAATGTTACATATTTTGAAGAAATCATCGGTTACTCGAAAAATTTCTTCACCGGTAGTTCACTCTGGAACCTCCTTACGAAATAAATAATGTTCTTTAATAAAGTCCTCGTCAACGAAACGTACAATAGCTATCAGTTGTGCTTTATTTTTAATATCAGTTGTTTCATCGATCTGAAGCGCAAATTTTTCAGCCGATAACAGTTTTTTAATCAGTGTTCCTATAATATCGCTTGACATATCGTGAATACGTCTTTTAACAGTATCAGCTACTGCTAAGGACAACGAAACTTTATTCATTTCCTTAACTTCATTGGGCCCAAGCATAAGTCTAACAATTTCCATGCATGCTGGTTTAATAAGTGTTTCGCCGACAGTATGTGTCTTCTTCTGACGTGCAATTAATTTTGCAACATGATAGCTAGCTTCTAATGCCTTTTCAGAAACTGTTACGGCCGATTTCATAAATTTCTTCTGTTTTTTATTTTGTTCTAAGCACCTCTTAAAATATTGTTTGTCTTTGTTGGTGCAGCTAGGATGGCCTGAATATAGATGCCGCTTTAATTTAATGGGTACCATTGACTCGTTTGATAGATGATCGCCGCAAATGATGCACTGTGGTCTTGGTGCCGTTTCGTCACCACACCACGAGAATCCATAATTAATGTAGTCTTCGTCGTACTTTTTTTTCACTACCTTCTTTAGGTTTTTTGTAACACTTGTGCTGGGTTCTTCATCATCTGTACGTGAAGACGAATCTTTCCGACGTAAAAATTTATCCATATTTAACCTTTACGAATTGGCTGAAATTGAGAGAAAATTTCCTTTCCGTACGGCTGCTTATTCAACTTAGGAGATAATTTCTTACCCCCACTTGAATGTTCAGTATGC